>PISX010003705.1:0-132784 GCA_004024625.1 Mellivora capensis
TTGCTTGGACAGAGGGGAGGGGGACTTCAACTTTGTCCGGGAGATTGGAACCCAGGTGTGGGGCTGGCAATGCTGGGTCAGTGCAGCGATCAGATCAACGCCACCTGGTCTTTTGTCACCTCCCGATGTGATTTTGAACACTGCCCACCCTTCCTTCTGCCACCACTAGGAGAGAAACATCTGGTCCCCACCCACCCTGGATGCTTGCCCTCCAGGGACCTGGGGAATGCAGAAGACAAACGTTTGTCCACCCCGTTGGAGTCTGGACACCCTCATCCCATGGCAGAAGTCAGCAAGTAGGCTTTGGTTCCAGTCAAAGAGGGAAGCTGGGGCCTGGGCTCAGGACAGGAGGTGTTACAGGTGTGGCTTGATCAAGGTTGACAGAGGCTTGGTCCCAGGTTTGAAGTGTGCGGCAGGGCCTCCCCGCTTCCAGAAGAGGGGTTCACCTAGAACAAGCCCTGGTCCCTGATGATGGCCTGCCCCCAACCCTCAGCCTCATGCCAGCCATGACTTTGTCCTCTCCCTCTACTAGGCCCAGGGCCCCTGGAGACCAGTAACCTGGCACCTGGAGAGGCTTGTGGGCTGAAACATGGTAGCAGGTCCCAGCCATCTGGAATGCATGTTTATTTGGGGGGTAAGAAAGGCTTCTCCTCACCCCCTGGCCCGTGTCCATGCACGGGCCTGGGCTCCAGTAGCCATTCACCTGGGAGCCCCCTGCGGCGTTGTGGAAGGCAGGAGGAGCTGGTAGCCCTTAGGGCAGCTTGGCTTCAGGACTGGGTGCAGCTCCAAGCTGGGTGGGAAGGATTCCTAGAGAGACCAGGACCCCCCGCTGATGCCAGATGCTATGGGGCAGGCTAGGGGAGGGGTTGGGGGGGGTCTGGGCGGAAACAAGTCTCCCTGGGCCCTGGGGGGGGGGGCGGATTCTATACCCCAGTCCAAGGGGGCAGGCACTGGAGTCAGCCCCACTGTACACATGAGGGGATGCAAATCCCCAAAAGACCCCAGCGTTTGCATGGGTGGGGCTGGGAATCCGGACCCAGCTCAGCGCGAGAGCCCAGCCCTTAGCCACATGCAGGGAGGCCTCATCTGGTACCCCGCCGCCCCATTGCGCAGGGGTTCTCCGGGCGGCTGGCCGCTAGCAGGTGCTCACCTGTGTCTGGCCCCAGGAGCAGGGCGATGGCCACCCGGCCCCAGGATGTCATCCATGTCCTGCCAGGTTGGGAGGTCACCTTGCAGCCTCCGTGTGGTGGCCCTGGGGATGCCGGGCAGGCTGCGCTTCATGGAGGCATCCTCAGGGAGGTGACCCGGTGGCTCCTGGGCGGACCTGCGGGGGACAGGAGCCTGTGAGCTGCGTGGCCCCCGAATCCCCCGTCCACCCATGGCTGGCAGGGCCCTCAAGCCTGCGACCCTTCGCCTGCCCACTGCTGGATGGGGTCATCTATAGGATGAGGAGGGGTGCCTGGCAGTGCCTCTGAATCCTGTCCCCTTCCCCGAAGCCTCACAGGCCGGGGCAGTCCCAGCCGAACGAGACGTTGGCCATGGCCTCCTCCTTGGCCCTGTGCACGGGGTTTTGGGCAAACTCTCCGGTCATCTCCCGATGCTCCCGAGCACCCGTTCCGATGTTGACCGGGGAGCTAGCCCATTCTCGGTGGTACCCTGCCGGACTGGAGGAGAGAGGGCTCCAGTGAGATCTCTACCTTGTGGGGGGGACAAGGGGGTGGGAGCCAGCACCCCCACTCTCCCCTCCTCCCTCTCTGGCAGGCAAGGCCGGGCAGAGCCCTGTCTCCATGGCAACCCAAGGCTCCCCAGTGCCTGACGGCTGCCTCCAGAGAAGGCTCAGGTTTTAAAACTATCTTGCATGACTGTTTCTGCCTTTATTACCCAAACTGTACCCCCTACCCCCCACCACATACCCACTCCTGCTGCAGCCCCAATGGGCCTCCTTTCCCATAGTGGGAAGGCCAGTCAGGCCACTGTGGAAATCAGAGACAATGGTGAGATCCTGCAGGGGTGGGGGGAGCTAGGAGTCTCTCCTGCCCGATCGGCTGCCTTTCTGGCTGGCCAGGGACCCCAAATTCCCCAATGGCTGCCTCAGGATGGAAAGGGCTGGGGAGCTATCAGCCGAGAGCCCGCTCTGGGGCCCTGGGACGTGACCACAGCTCCTGTGGCCACTGGCCCACATGGAGGCTTCTCTCCTGAGCTAGCCAGCTGCCATTCCCATGGAATGGTCTCCCCCGGGGCCCCCAGGTCTCTCTCCCCAGCAGCTGTGTCACCTGCTCTCAGAAGCCTTGGCTTGCCTGTCAAGCCACAAGCCGTGGGACAGAACTGCAGCTTCTGTCTCCAACTTCCTATGACCCTCAGGGGCCCGGGGAAGGTCCCTCCTGAATCAGGAAAGATCCTGGATCTTAGGGCTTTACCCACAACTAGGCTCTGGAGCAGCCTCGTTTCCTGAAACTGCACACAGTAGTCGGTCAATAAACAGATGGAAGCTCTTAGAAGCCCGGGGGCTGCCAGTTCCCGAGAAGTGAAGAGGCCGGGCTGATGGAGAAAGGGGCGGGGCAGGGGGGGGATTGGCAAAGGTTATACCAGAGCAAGGACACGCATCCTTCCCACCTGCTTCTTGACACCCGCTGCAGAAAACACTGGAAACCGTGCCAAGCAGCCACCACCACATCCATCCCCAAGGAGCCGAGGGCAAACTTGCATCTCAGAACCGGGGCCTGATGGTTCCTAGCTTCTTTGCTGGACCAGCCAGTGCCAGCCTCCCCCAGAGAGAGGGTCTGATCTTCTGGACCTTTCTGGGCATCTCCTCAGCAGGGCAGGCCTTCGTGTATATAGGAAGACGCTTTAGGTGACTTGCCACCTTCTTCAGCCTCCATAGGCCACGGAGGGGGCCAGACGTGGGAGTCGGGAGGCTGTGCGTGCCTGTTCCAAGGCGGGCAGATCTGGTGCTTGGGAACCAGTGGCAGTGAGAAGGCCTTCGGGGGTGGCCAGGCCTGGGCAGCCATTGTTGCCTCCACTGAGACCGCCCCCTGGTGGGGGAGCTGGGACACTGCTGCAGGACCTCGGATCCCTCTACCTGGTCTTTGAGACCCTCCTGATACTCTGGAGAAGCCAGCTCGAGTGCCGTCTGGGCAAGGTCAGTGGATTCCTGGCCTCTGGAGGCCGGCCCTGACTCCTGGGCCCCAGGGCCGAAGCATCTGCTCTCTGGACTCCAGGCTGGAACTTTCTGGAGGCCTGAGGCTGCCCGCACTGTCCGCTTACCTGCACAGCTGCGCTCCCAGTAGCGGAGCGCTGTGTCCCGCAGGGTCTCATCAGCGAATCGCACTCGGAAGGGGCAAAACCGCTTATGTTGCCCTGAGCTTTCCCCCGAGGAGCTGTGGGAGAGCACAGCCTTGAGCTTGGGGGCCTGTGCACCGTGGGGCCTGCTGAGAACAACCAGAGGGTCAGGGGAGGGTCAGGACCTGAGCCCCCAGCTCCACACCCCACCCCTGCAATACATAATCACGAGACCAGAGCTCGCTGTGTATCCTGACACCCACAGTAGCTGGCCTTTTTTGGGAGTACTGCCTGCCGGCCAGGCCATCAAGCACACGTGCACCCTGCCTCAGCCTATTATACCCACACAACCCTGGGGAACATGATTATTAGCCCCATTTTACAGAGGAGCAAACTGCGGCACAGAGACATTTTGCAACTTGCCCAGGGTCACACAGGCGGTAAAGGGTAGAACCAAGATTTTTTCTTCTTTTCTTTTCTTTCTTCTTCTCTTTCTTTTCTTTTTTTTTTTTAATTTTTTATTGATTTATTTTTTTGAGCTAAGATTTGAATCTTAGTTCCAGAGCTGACAATCCTATATACCAAACAATTCAGCAGAGAGAAGGAGAATATGAACTTGAGAGTCAAGGAGGCCTGGGTTTCCACCCTAACTCTTTGAAGCCTCAGTTTCCTTATCTGTAAACTGGGCATCAACCTTGTGCCCACCACACAGGGTGGCGAGATGAACCGGATGCCATAACACTGCACCCAGGCTGTGGGCTGCCCAGGGTAAGCATCTGTAACTTCAAACTGTTCTTATAACCATCAGTCTCAGCTATGCCTCCTCCCAGGCACGTGAACTTGGGGAGACCACACTTGAGTCCTCCATGTTGCAGTTTTCCCCTTTCAGTTATATATGATATAGTGTAGGCGTGATAATAGCCCCCTGATAAAAGTTTGGTAAGTATGAAATAACTTACGGGAGGCATCTTGTGCAAGGCCTGGCATGGGGCCCGCCCTCGGTAAAGGGTATTCTGTTGTTGTTACATTTATTAATTTCAGCCTCAAGGGCAAGGCTGCAAGAGGGCCTGCTTGATCCATCCATGGCTCTGTTATTCAGAAACGCCACGTTCAACCTTAAGGACACACATATTGATGTATCCCTGCATCCATTTCTCTGACTACATCTTTATGTCTGTATGGGCACATAAGGGAAGCTTTCATCAGCCTACCAAAGAGCCAGGCAGCCTGTAGGTGTCCCAGACAGCTGCAGGCATTGGGAGCTAGGGATCCGACACTTGTCTGCTTATCAGCGTCTGGTCGGTGCTGGCCTCGGGGCCAGACACAGGTGCACCCCAGCTCTGCCCAGGAGACTGAGATCTCAGTTCTCCTATTAGAGGCTACCAGAGTCTACTCAAAGGCAGCCTGGTGCCCCCCCCGCAGGGCCTACCAGGGGATCTTGCCCACCATGGGGTGCTCGAGTATTAGTTCTTAAATGTGAAACACCGTGACTGTGTCCACCCCCGCTGTTTGTCATGTTTGAGCTAACGAGTTCCATACTTTTATTTATTCTATCTTGTGAGACGTAGTCTGTCGATTTGATTGATTTAAAGTTCCTGGCTTGGCAAATGTGTTTCACTTCTGGCGTCTTCTCTGAGCCATCGGCGGTGTCTGCCTGGAGCACTGTGTCAGGGAGGGTTCGAGGCCCAGTGAGGGGGATAAAGCCGGGATCAAATAGTATTGTCAACCATGGGTCCAGAAGGACAAGGGATGGCAAGTATGTCATGTGTTTACTCTCTTTGGTTTTTAAACTCGTGGGCAATGCTCTTCACCTTTCACCTCAGTTTAACCCTGTTAATGCCAGAGGAGTTTTTTCTGCATTCTTTTCCCCCTTTGTTAGAGCTATGGCATCGAGGTCCAGGAAGCCCTAATGCCCAGGCTTTTCTGGGCATTTTCCACCTCCATCCCTTATCTTATTTCCTCCAATTTCTGAGTTATAGCAAAACCTATTAAAAGTTAGAGGGAAAAAAAAGAAAAAAAGAGGAAAAATAAAGAGAAAAACAGAGGAAGAAACAGACAAATGAATGGTGGGATGGGTAAAAGGATGGAAGACTGGGTGGGCGGATGGATGGATGGATTCATGAATGAGTTAATGAAAAGTTCTGATAGAAGGACTGGAAGTTAGGAGGATGGGTGTATGGATGGATGGGTGGATGAGTGCCTCTGTATATGGACTCGTAGATGGCTTCATGACAAAATTATAGATGAACAGTACCCTGGATTTACAAGTGCATGGAAGGATTTGTAGATGACCGATAATTGGATTCATGGACAGATGTATAGAATCACCGGAGTTTGTGGTTAGAAGAATGACTGGCTGGCTGGCTGGATGGATGGGTGGATGGGTGGATGGGTGGATGGTTGGATGGGTGGATGGATGGATGGATGGATGGAGAGATTCATGGATGGGTTGTAGAAGACCTGGTTCACAGAGAAGATGTATGCAAGGATGGACAGGTGAATGGGAGCAGGAATATCTGAATGGATTCATGGCCGGACTATGAATATGTTGGCAGAAGACCTGATGAATGAGTGGATGGGTTCATAGATGTTGATGGATAATCCTTGGATAGGTTGGGAGGAGACCTACTCTGGGATAGATCTATGTATCGATAGGTAAGTGGATAGATGGATGGATGGATGGATAGATGGACAGATGGATGGGTGGATTCATGAATGTATTATGAATAGTTTGTCGGAAGACCTGATTCATGGACGGACACATAGATGGATGTACAGGTGGACAGATGGGTAAATTCATGGGTGAAAGACAAGAGGAAAGAAAAGAAGAGATGCTCTTTCTCCCCATTCCCCTACCGCCAGTCTCCTGTAACTCACTGGTTGGCCTTCTTGAGGGTGAATTGTGAGTGATCTCTCCTCAGGGTCCCCAGGGCAGGTATCTGATGGAGCAAAATCTTCTTAAGACTATTCTGGAAGTACGATGACTGGCCCCTTGAAGACAAACAAGCCACACCTGGTGTGAGTGGTCAGGGTCCACCATCCTCAGAGCACTGTGGCAACCCTGTCCCCATCGGCGGGTAACTGACACTTACCGCAGGTCTAGAAGGAACTGACAGTGGGGACACTTCGGGGCATGGTGGCTGTGCTCTGACACACTCCTTTTTGGTCGTGATGCCGAGGATGCTGGGAGCCAGGAGGAGGTGGAAATAGCTATAGGCCTTCGCTTGGGGACAGTCCTTACTAGGCTGTTTCTAGTTATAGGGCCTTGGGCCTCAGTTTCCTCAACTGTACAACAGGGGCAATGGCAGACCCATCCTCAAGGGACTGTGCCAGATCTTCCCCTCCCCACTAACAGTAGCTCCACTCATCCTGGAAATGACTCCGCCCCGCGCGGGCCCCGCGCCTGCCCCGCCCCGTGGGGAGTCCCGGGGAGCCCTCACACAGCGGCCGGGTGGTGCCCTCTGCCCCCAGGTGGTGCAGGAACTCCCGGAACCTGCTGGGGAGAAGCTCTCCTAGGAGGGCGCGCAAGGAGTCCGGGGCCTCCCTGGCAGCGCCCCTGCGGGGATCCTCGCGCTCTCTAGGCCCCCGGCGCCGGGGCGCGAGTTCCCGGGGCGCACGGGCCAGGAGCAGGGGCGGCAGCGGGAGCGACCGCAGCCTTGTCCGGTTCTGCGCCCCCCGCTGGGCCAGGGTGGGCAGGGCGGGTAGACGCGGCGAGAGGTGCCGCACGTCCAGGTGCGAGGACCCGCTCGGCCACCACGCGCCGCTGTCCTCCGAGGCCCTTAAGCCGCCGGGGGACCCCGCGCCGAGGACGGCGCGGAGCTGGGGCAGGGGCCGCCTGGGCAGCAGCGGGTCTCTCCTTCGGCGAGCGCCGTCGCCGGGGAGCCCCTGGGGCTCCACCTGCTGGGCCCCGGGGTTGCGGGGACGCCGGGGCATGTCTGGCCCGGCGCTCAGCTCAGGGCATCCTCACGCCAGTTGGGGGTGACGGGGTGCCATATGACCTGAAGACGAGGGAATGGGCCAGCCCCCAGGCCATAGTGCCCGGAGGGAGGTCCTTGTAGTTTGGGGGGTAACACCACTGCCTCGTCCTGAAGCCACACGGCAGCGGCAGCGAGTGGCTTCAGGCCAGAGCTCGCCCAGCCTCTGTTTCCTCACCTGCAAAATGGTCACGTAAGAATACACACCTTTCTGAGTTGCTGTGACGTTTAGGTGAGCCCGCACATGTAAATGGCCTAGAATGGTACCAAGCACGCTGTACGTGTTCAGCAGAGGCTAGCTGCTATTACTATTATTATTATTATTATTATTTTAATTATTATTATTTAGGATTTAGTCCGAGTCCCACTACTTACTAGCTTTGCAACCTTGGACAAGCCAACTGACTAACTTCTGTCAGTGCCCTTACCTGTAGAATGGGGATAACAGAGCACTTGCCCCTTTGTGACTTAGCCATTGGAGTGTTCAAATCCTATTGAGTGCTAGGCTCTTAGCACTCCCCTGGGAATTAGGAAACCTGGAACCAGTTTGGAAGGAGAGAACTGCCCAGCAGTTGCCCAGTCCTGCTGGGGCCCCTTGGGTGGAGAGCTTGTTGAAAATACAGGTGCCCCAGATTCTGACTCGGTAGATCTAGGGTGGGGCCAAGACCCATATTTTCTTCTTAAGATTTTTTTTTTTTAAGTAATCTCTACCCCCAATGTGGGGCTCGAACTCACAGCCCTGAGATCAAGAGTGGCAGGCTCTACCAGAACTACTCAGCCAGAAGCCCCAAAACACATATTTTTAACAAACTTGCCTTCGGGAGACAGAGCCCCACGCCTGCCCCCAGCTTCTGACACGGGGTGGGGGGGGGTCTTGGAGCCTGCTTTCTCCCTATCACACCCCACTCCCAGACTGTCGTCAGCTCTGAGCTGGCTCCTGGTGTCACACTCACCACAGGGGCCTTCGGGTGGGTCCAGAGAAGGTCCCTTGAGTTTAGAGCCCCCTAACCGGCGGGATGGTCCTTGGGAGAGCCCATCTTCCCAGCCTGGTCCCTCTGGTGGACCCTCCCTGCTGCCTCCTGGGTCTCTTCAGGGTCATTGTGATCCGCCCCTCACCCAAGACCATTTGAGGAGCGGTGGGCTCTCAGGCCTAGAGACAGAAGGTGGGCCTTTGTATTCAGGAAGTCAAGGGTGCACTCACAATGGGGTGGTGGGACACCTGACAAGGGCAGCCGGGCGCAAGCCAGGGGCAGAGGGCCCAGGGGTCCACTGCCCTCTCTGGATCTGGGAGGACAGGATGGGTCAAGTTCAGGCTGGGCACCTCTGGAAGTACGCTTCCACCAGAAGGCTGGGCAGTAAGAATGCAGTCCTGGAAACTAAGCAAACCGATTTCAAATCCTGGCTCCGCTTCGGTTTGTTACGCAAGACTGGATGAGTTTGTCCATTCTTGGGGCTTCATTCTGTGACTCTTGGCTGGGACGAGGCAGGGGGAGAAGCTTGTACTGTGACACTGGAGTGGGGGAGAAGGGTTGTTTGGACCAGCAATTTCGCTCACATGGTATCCTGTTACAATCTGAGGAGTCTGCCTGGAGGAGGCATCATAGCTGATATATCCATTCTCTGCAAATGCTCCTCAACGAGGGATGGAAGGGCAAACCTCCTTAGAAAGTTAGAATATTGAATGGGAAAGGTGAACATGTTTTATATTTATTCTAAGAGTACATGAGGGGTTTTTTGTTGTTGTTGTTGTTTTTTAATGGATGAAGAACACTGGACTAACTAGATGATTTCTAAGGAGCCCTCCAGCTCTTGCCAGCTGCAAACATTACTTGACCAACTACTGTGTGCAAGGCTTGGGAATTCAGAGATGCAAGAGGCTCTGAGGTTGGGGCTGTCCAGATCTGGAAAGGCCTCACAGTCCAGGTGGAGGGAAGGGACTTTCTCTTCCACTGACAGGAAAAAAAAGGTAGGGGTGGATTTGGGGGCACTCCTAAAAGAGCTGGGCTCAGAGCTGCCCCCAAAGGAAGATTAGACACACCCAGCAATTGAGATTGTCCAGGACTTATCCCCTTCCCTTAGAGACATGGACAATGAAGCTTGGGAGAAGGGCCCAGGCCAGGGGAACCAAGTCTGACCTGGAGTACTCTGGAGAGGATGCCATATACGATATATGTAAACAGATTTGGGGTACTCAACAGCAGTCAGCCCTCCCCCACCCCCCATAGCTTTTACTTCGTTAGAGCAAACACACTTTTTTAATTAAAGGATTTTATTTATTTATTTATTTATTTATCTATTTATTTGACAGAGAGAGAGAGAGAGAGCACAAGCAGGGGGAGCTTCAGGCAGAGGGAAAGGGAGAAGCAGGCTCCCTGCAGAGCAGGGAGCCCAATGTGGGTCTTGATCCCAGACAATCCCAGCAAACACACTCTTAAGAACCTCCTGTGTGTAAAGCCCAGAGGACGGCACTGTAAACCTAAGACCAGGGCGTCAGCTTAGGAAAAATGAGCTTATGCTAAGTATTATCTATTTACTGAGAGTCCCCAGCAGGCACAGGGCTGAAGCCTCGACCTGCAATATCCAACACATTTAACACTGGCAGAAGAGGAGACTGAGGCTTGGAGAGGTTCACCCACCTGCAAACTCAGTCCATCAAGGTTGTTTCCCGGACCCCTCCAGACTTTCTGTATATGGGAGGAGCCTATGAGAGGGCAGGATTTTTTTTTTTTTTTTAAGATTTTATTTATTTATTTGTCAGAGAGAGAGGGAGAGAGAGCGAGCACAGGCAGACAGAGTGGCAGGCAGAGGCAGAGGGAGAAGCAGGCTCCCCGCCGAGCAAGGAGCCTGATGTGGGACTCGATCCCAGGACGCTGGGATCATGACCCGAGCCGAAGGCAGCTGCTCAACCAACTGAGCCACCCAGGCGTCCCGAGGGCAGGATTTTTGGAATGGAAACCTCAAGGACTTGTTCTGTTTGTTTGGGGTAACAGTGCCTTGGCACTATCAAAGGTATTTCTTTCTTTCTTTCTTGGATCTGTATATTATTTTAAGATGCAAATTGTTATGGGTACGATTTGAGGAATAAGGCTTCCCTCCCGCCCATTTTTACCGAGTAGAAAAGCCACAGAACGCTCGTTATATAAGTCCAGCCTCAGCCTCTAACCGGACCCGCGCACGTGCTGGAGACAGGACAGGCTTGGAGCTGAGGCTCTTTTTTAAATTCGAGAGGTCCTTCCAGGGACCCCAAAGTCAACTGAGGTCAGCCGCCCATGGGGCGGAGCGAACCGGTCGCGGGGCGGAGCTAGCCTCGGCCCCGCCTCCGGGCGCCCGAAAGTGACGTGTATGAACAAAGGCAGCGCGCGCCGCGAGGTGTCGCGTGTGCCCGTGGTCGAACGGAGCTGGTGGTGGTCTTGTGGGTTCGTCGTCGCCGCTGCCGCCGACTTCCCTTCCTCTATCCCGTCCTCTTCTCCCGGGTCCCGGGAGCCCCCGCCCGGGGTGAGTAGCGCGAGGCGGAGCGGGGAGCGGTGGCCGGCGGGGGAAGGGAGGCTCCGGCTCCCAACTGCCTCGGCGCCCTGAGGCCTCAGCTCGTCACGTGACCCGGCGCGAGCTGCCGGGGCCCCACGCGTGTGCTCCGGGGTGGTCCGACCTGGGCCTCCGGTGGCGGCGGGTGGAGGAGGAACGCCGAGGCACCCGGATCCTGGACGAGGCACTCCCCCGCGCCGTCCCGGGGCGGTGCGCTAGACCCTTCCCTCTCTGAGCCTCAGTTTCCCCTGTGAGAAACCGGGATTAAGGAGAACACGCACTCCGAGGGTAGGTGTCAGGATGCAGTAAAATGGTCAGGTCAGAGCCGGGCACAGAGTAGTGCTCGTGGCGTGGGAGTTGCTATCATATTTCACCTTGGACCCAACCCCAGTTATGGCTGGACACTGGTGCCGCCTAGGAGACAGCTCGCTGCCTAGAGCCCTTGGAGCCAAGGTCAGCCAGTTTGCGGAGGGACTGCCATGTCGAACGAAAGGCCCCGGCTCTGTTGCCCATCACCGGCAGGGTCTCTCTGGGATAGAAACAGCAGGATAGAAACAGAGGCCCTGACGGTGGGGTGCGGTGGGGCAGTCTTGCAGATGGTCTGGTCATTGCCAAGAGAGAGGGGATGAGCCCCTGGAGGACTAGGGCCTTGACTGTGTTAAGAAGTCCGGATTCCCTCCTTACACTGTTCCTGATTTCCTGTGTGTGTTTTTGTTAAGGCACATCACTCCTTCAGTAGAATGGTTTTCTGTCCCTCACCTGGGTTCTGGGGAAGGGTTGGAGGTACATATGGAATGCTTTGGTGGGGACCAGAAGCCAGAGTCACAAAGGTAGCGTCTCCGGAATCTCTGCAGCGTTTCTGTGCCTGCACAGATGGAAAGCTCACTCCCCTCTCCCGCAGGTTTGCAGAGCGGTTTGTCTACTGGGTTGACCCCCAGCATCACTGGAATAATCCCTTAGGTGTGTCTAACACACTGAAGTTTATGGGGCATTTCACTGCATTTTTCCCGTTTGACCCGTACAGGTGGCAGAGAATTGATGAAAATCTCATTTGACAGAGATTTCTAAACTTGAGATAACACGTGCCCGCCACTGTACAGATCACTTGATGCTTTCACACCCACCTCTAATCATCACAGTGTTCTTGTAAAGTCAACGTTGCTGTTGCCATTTCATAGATAAACTTACTTAACTGAGGCGAAGTGTCTTATGGAGCTTACCGTAGCCAGAGAGAAGCAAAGCCAGGATTCAGATGTGGTTCATTTGACTCCAGCAGAGCCTTTGTTTTTAAACACTCCCATCTCCCCTCCGCCCCCTGCCTTTTTAAGTCTTCTTTACTTCCTCCTTCCTTTTCTTTCTCATAGAGCACCTTGCCATTCCCATATGTCCAGCTGCTGTCCCAGATCCAGGGCAAACAGGCCCTGTCCAGCTGCAAGAGGGAGGCGGTAACTTCAGGCAGGCTCTTGCCTCCTGTTGCTTCCAGACTTTTTCTTAGAGGCTGGTAAATGAAGAGGGTGTGATGCCTCCCCAAAGCATGCACGGTGACAGTTGAAACACCGTTCTTTCCCGTGGATCCTGGGAGAAGTAGTAGCTGGGGAGGCTGCCCACCTGTCCCCCTAAACACCTTGGAGGGGAAGAGGAGGTGGCCGGATGACTGTGAATGCAGCACGACACGTTCCACCTGCTGAGGAGCCGAGTCCACGAGCAAAGGGCTTCTCGTCCGGTCCAAGCTGACTGAGAGTGCACACAAAGCCAGACTGTGCCCAGGCCCTTTCCCTCCCCTGAGCCATGTAGCTCCTCACCACATCCTGGGCAGAGTATAGGAGGACTTAGTGCTATTTGACTGACAACCCCACTGTTCCCTCTGACTCCTAGGGACCTCCTGCCCGCTCCAGTCTGGACACCGGGAGACAAAGTATAGACAGAGCCCCAAGGAATCATGTTTACTAATGAATCAGCTGTTGGAACAAATGTCAAAATTAGACTTGCCATTTCCTGGCCTGGATGTTCCTCCCCTGGCTTGTTCCTAGAATCTGCCTGTAAGTGGAGTTCTTGTAAATTAGATTATTCAGAGGACCTTGACATTTAAAGAAATCATCTTGTAAGGCTTTTTTGGTAAAGCAGAAAAATTACATTGTCAGTAATGGCCTTCAGTGTTACGTTTTGAGTGGTTGGGTTTGTTGTTGTTTTTAAGATTTTATTTATTTATTTGACAGAGATCACAAGTAGGCAGAGAGGCAGGCAGAGAGAGAGGAGGAAGCAGGCTCCCTGCTGAGCAGAGAACCTGATGTGGGCCGGATCCTAGGACCCTGAGATCATGACCTGAGCTGAAGGCAGAGGCTTTAACCCACCAAGCCACCCAGGCGCCCCATGGTTGGATTTTTGTAGGCTTTTCTCAAAAGTGGAAAATGTAGCCACACAAAGCTCATTCTTTGGTTCATTTGGCAACCAATGAGCAATCCCCCACCTCGTGTCCGGTGCTGGGCTAGTCGGGAATGAGGTCATGTCCCTGTCCTCAGGAAGTTTACCTCCTTGGGAGTGAAGGCACATGGGCAGCGTACTGCCAGGGGAGTGCCCCACATCTGTTCATTTCATGGGGAGTGAACTTTTTGTTGAATCCTACATGGACTGCAAGAGAAATACAGTGGTACATCTCAGGGTCTTGCCGCTGTTCTCCAAGGAGCTCCCAGGCCAGTGGGGAGATAGATAAGAGGACAGAGCCAGCAGTTTGCCATGACTGGTGGGCAGTGATGGGGACAGGGTCAGTGTAGCCGAGCTTGCATCTGAGTGCCGAGTGGGAGAGCTGGTTTTGATGCCGTCCTTCCTGGGTGATGGTGGAGAGGCTGTGGCATGGTGGCTGTGGGGCCTGTCGGCGGGGGTGGGCAGCCGCCAGACTGAGCTCTGTGGTCACATTCAGGCCCGGTGGCCCTCTTTTCTGTCAGCTCGCAGGGAGCTACAGTGATGTCCACGCTACTGCAGCTGAGATTCCTGGCCACGGGCAGGTTTCTGCATCCTCTTGCTTTACTGTGTGACTCAGAGTGGGAGTGGACGTTCATTCTCGTTGAGCAGTGTGCCACTTTCTCTTTGGGGTGGGGGGATAGCCTCAGGTGCTAGGACACTGGTGTGGGACATGGTGGCGAGCCAGGGTGAGGGGATGCTGTGTTTAGAACCAGCTCCCCCTGCCCCTGGCCTGTTAACCCAAAGGGCCCTTCAATTGACATAGTAGTTGGAAGTTGCCTTCACTGTGGTCCCAGACCTTTGTTCCTGGACGGGGAAGCTGGAGCATCAGCCCGAGAGCTGATTAAAGAATCTGAAGGGGATTGGGGTACTCTCTCCACACGATAAGAAGGGCTCTAGAGGGCGGAAACAATGACAGTCACAGATCTAAGAACTGGACCTGCTAGGACATGGAGATGCTGTCGCTTCTCTTCTGGTTCCTTGGAGGGCCAGTGTGGCCTTGCCCGTGAGCAATGTCCAAATCCAGGAAGGAGCCAGGGAATGGGGAGGAGGGCCCTCCCCGTGCCCCCGCCAGCTAGCTGGGTTCCCTGGAAAGGACTGACCGTGGAGGAAGCAGGATTGCATCAGTGAGGAGCATCCTGAGTTGTTGGGCTGAGGTGGGCCTGCTGCTTCTGGAAGGTTCCTTGACTTAGAAGTCAAGGACAGGTTCAGAGTACAGTTGTGCATGGGGGCTAGTGACAAATGTGGCTAATGAGAATTCCTCATCTCTTCTCCTTCTCTCCTTATAGTCAGTCTCTAAATTATGTATCAAGGGCTATGTGCTTGTCCTCAAGGCACGTTCCTGTTTCCTATCTGATGACTTCTCTTGAAGCCTTTAAGGCATTCCTCCATCTTGGGGGTCTCTCACTTGTTTTTGAGTGCTGTCACAGGGTCCCACATAAGTTTTCTGTGTCGTCCTGTGTTCCGGGAGTCAGTGGCTTAATTAGCACCCAGTGGAGTGGTATAAAGGTGGAAGTGAAACCCCAGGAGCACAGTCATGCACAGTGTTCCTTGGGGGTGAGGGGACTTCACCCTGCGCTGAAGGATTCCTATGGGCTTGGTGCTGGGGACACAGTGGCGAAACGGCATGGTCTCACCTCTGGAGCTTCCATCCCTTGGAGGCTAGACAGTAAGTAAATGGTGTAATTTCAGACAGAAATACACATTCTGAAGGCAGGAAAGCATGGGGATTGGATCTGGGTGTTGGAGGAAGCCACCTTAGCTGGGCTGGTCAGGAAGGGCCTCTGAGGATATGAGCCCTAAGCTGAGCCTGCGATGGGAGTGTGCGCCTGTCACTGTCTCCCCACAATGCCACTGCTTCTTTTCCCAAATGCCATATGGCTCCTGCCGGTCCCACTCAGTTCCCACTCTGCCCGTTGGTCCCACCGCCACTTACATGCTGGCACACCTTGGGCCCTTTGGAAACTCTCAGCTGATTGGTTTTCCATTGCCGGCAAGCCAAACCCCTGGCCCCCAGCCTGTCACTGGGGCCTCCCGTGATCCAGGCCCAGGCTGCCTGTCTAAGCTCGTCTCCCATAAGTACCCTCTTCCTCTGTCTGCATTCCAGCCAGCCCAGGCCATCATCAGTAGCACCTTCTGGGTGGCACGCATGCCCTGTTCCTCTGGCCCTGTTCGTGCTGGCACCCCCCCCACCCCCCGCCCCAGCATCCTTTGTCTTTCAGGGCCTGGCTCAGGTTGCCTTCTCTCGGCTGTGGCCCTGTCTGCCGTTCCGAAAAGAGTCGTCGTTCTTGTTGTTTCCACAGTACTTTGGGCTCAGTGGGCATCCTCACTCTTTCTGCCTTGTGTCTTAGTTGGTTCTACTCGTTTCCGGCTCCCGCTGGACTGGAAGCTCCCTGAGGGTCAAATGGTATCTCAGCAAAGCCTCGGCGCAACTAGGACAGCTCCTGCGGTGCGATGGTGCTGTGGGGCTGGTGCCTCAGGGCAGAGACGCTGTGGGCTGGCTGGGTGAGCAGCTGCCAGGCCCTCCCCTTCCCCTAGGCCCTGGCTCCTGCGTTGTCGCTGCCCCTCCACCTGTCATGGTAACACCCTCTTGTGTCTGCCTTCACTGTCGCCCCAGAGCCCCCACAGCTGCCAACAGTTTTCCAGAAACACACATCTCTTGTCACTTCCTGCTAACCCTAGAGTAGTTCAAGCTCACTGCTCTTTAGTGGGGAGTCTAATCCCAAATGTGTCCCCTTCCCCCACCCCACACTTCCAGTTGCTCGTGCTCTCTGTGTGCCTTTCACGCCTGTTGGAGGGAGCAGGCACGCCCCGTTGGCTTAGTGAACTCTTCCTCGTCCTTCATTTCAGCTGATGGGTGTTCTCCTCCGTGATGCCTTCCTTGACTCCGCAGGGGAGCACTTCCTCTGGGCTGGGCTGTGCCGGCATCTTGTACTTGTCTCGGGCCCCGAACGGTTGCCAGTGTGTGTGTGGATCTGTCTGCCTGCCTCCTGGCACAGTGCCTGGTACCCAGTCCCGGCATGTTGTTAACCAAGGACCAGACCCCACAGCGAGCTCCATTCTGTGCTCGCGAGTGAGTGGGAGGTGAGTGGGCTTCCCGGGCCCCTCCCAGCATCAGCCGGAGCATCCACAGTAGGAGCCTGGGGTATCCTGCTCCATTTCCTCAAGTTGAATTGGGGGTTCTCTATACTTTAGGGTTAAAAGCCTTCAGGTCAGGTGTCGTGTCCAATAAGGAAAGGACTAGAAGCCCAGGGTCTCCTCCTCTGATACAAAGGTCACTTTGCAGAATGACTTGAATACGAAAGACAGGAGGCCCCGTCATCCAAAGGATAGAAGCTGTTTTGGGGACGCTGGACATTTCTCTGCATCAGGCAGGGTTGTATGACCTTGTGAAGCATGGGATCAGACCGGGGCCCTCAACCTGGCTGATTTGCTCATTTTTGTTGTTCAGCTGCTGCTGTTAAGCGCCTGAGCTGCCTTGGCTGGTGACAGCATGACAAGTGAGGTGATAGAAGACGAGAAACAGTTCTATTCGAAGGCCAAGACGTACTGGAAGGAAGTCCCGCCCACCGTGGACGGCATGCTCGGGGGGTATGGCCACATCTCCAGCATCGACATCAGCAGCTCCCGGAAGTTCCTGCAGAGGTTTTTGAGGGTAGGCAGGTCTGGTGTGCCGTCCAGGAGTAGAGGATGTGGCCCTGGTGGCCCCGCCTGGTCTGCACAGGGCGCCACCTTTTACATGAGCCATCACGGGGCCTTCGGTGTTTGGTTGGCGTCAGCCCCCAGGCCTCGAGGGTGGCGTGGGGTGGCGGGCGGACGGGGGCCTCTGTCTCAGGCATGCCACGTCGGGGAGCGGGCCGCTGTGCCGGGTTTCCCGGGACCGGAACGGAGGCTTCCTCTAACTGCTCAGATTTGTCAGGGGTGACTCCTTCACTGTCTTGCCATGTTTGCCGGCTGTTCTGCCGAGGGCAGGCTCCTAGTTCCTCACCTGCTCTGCCCACCCCGTGCCGGGCTGGCGTGTCAGCATCAGAGGCTGGGGCTTGCCCCTCACGCTACCGGTGTCTCCCCACCCACGTTCTGCCTTCCCAGATCCGTGAAAATCACCACTGTCTCTATTTTGTCACAGCTTGAATTCTGTTCATCCTGTGGTTTTACTGGGGTGTCGTGAGAGGAGATCAGTGCACCTATTCGTTAATCCCCTTTAAGTGGCTGTCGGCTTGCGTTTTAGGAATGCGTGGCTCAGGACAGGATGTCTATGGTCCTACCCATGCCAGCCCCCAGCCTATGCCCACTCCTGATTTGAGTAACTGGGAGCTTGGGAGGAACAGCCCCCTTCTCGGGGACACGGTCTCGGGCTTTCTGAGCCTTCCCCTGCCTTCCCTGCTTCTCAGGAAGGCCCAAACAAGACGGGGACCTCCTGCGCCCTGGACTGCGGAGCCGGCATAGGTAGGATCACCAAGAGGCTGCTGCTGCCGCTCTTCAGAGTGGTGGACATGGTGGACGTGACGGAAGACTTTCTGGTTAAAGCCAGGACGTACCTGGGAGAGGAGGGCAAGAGGGTGAGGAACTACTTCTGCTGTGGCCTCCAGGACTTCAGCCCCGAGCCCAACTCCTACGATGTCATCTGGATCCAGTGGGTGATCGGTGAGCTCTCAGCGGCCCTCTGTGCCTTCCACAGACCTCCCGCACCCCCCACCCCCCCAGCTCCTCCCCCGCCCCGCTGCAGAGGCGGGTTCTGGGGCGCTCCTGCAGCACACGGGACGTGGGGGTTTCTCCAAATCCTCTTCGGGCTCGCCTTTCAGGCTTTGTCAGTACCGTTATGACCCACTCGGGTGCAGTTTTTTGTTGAAAAAATGTAAACAACCAATAACTGCATTCAGAGAACGTGGAAATGAGTTTTAAAAGTGTTTTTTATTAAGAGGAGAAAGTGAAGCCTTGGCCGCCCCCGCTGTTCACAGCAAGGGAGCCATGCCTTGCTGCCCCATCCTGTACCCGCTCAGCCCCGCAGCACACGCAGGGTGCTCTTTCCTGGCCACTGACCTGACAGGTGGGCCACTGTACCAGCAGTTGGCCACCCACTCCACAGCAGGCACCGCAGCCCTGCTGAGTCTGGCCCTGTTCTTTGTGATCCCTCAGAGCCAGTCGGGAGTTCTAATAAGGGAAGGAACGGGTTGGCAAGAACCCCTAATCCAGGCTTCAGGGCAGGGGGGATGGCTGGAGCGTAGGTGTCAGGCAGGACCCAGAAGTCACCCAGTCAGGGTGTGGTCCCATCTTGTGCTTTGTGACAGCCCTTGGGTGACTGACTTCTGAGCTGGCTTCCTCGTACACAGAACGGGACTTGGTAAGCATTTCTGGGCTGCCCAGCACTGGGGAGGCCCCATGTGTTTAGACAGAGCTCAGTAAGTCTGAGCGGAGGCTGGGAGACATAGCCCGTGGTGTGCGCGTGCTTGGCACCACTCCCTCCCTCGTGACCCCATTCTCTGCTGTCCCCAGGCCACCTGACTGATCAGCACCTGGCCGAGTTCCTGCGGCGCTGCAAGCAGGGCCTGCGCCCCAACGGCATCATTGTCATCAAAGACAACATGGCGCAGGAGGGTGTGATCCTGGACGACGTGGACAGCAGCGTGTGCCGGGATCTCGAGGTGGTCCACAGGATCGTCCGCAGCGCGGGCCTCAGCCTCCTAGCCCAGGAGCGCCAGGAGAACCTCCCTGATGAGATCTACCACGTCTACAGCTTGGCCCTGAGATGAGCAGGGCCCGGCAGGAGAAAGGGACCAGTGTGGGGTGGGGGGCTGGCAGCCGGGCAAGACCCAGAGGCTCCCCAGTGATGGTCTGGGAGTGTTGGCCGAGACTGCCAAATATACCTGTCTGCCGTCCTCACTAGACTCTTTTTCAAAGGGCCTGAGGGGACCCAGTGGGGAGGGGCGCCCCTGACTGGAGCACTGAGGCTGCAGCCGGGCTCTGCTGCCGTGAGGGGCGGGGACCAGACAGTGCAGACCACGGGACTCCCCGTGTGGGAATACAGTGATCCCATCAGAAGCGGAGATTTTCTGGTTCTCCCTTTCCACCACCCAGCCTTCCAGCCACAGGCCTGGGTGCCTTAAGGGGAAGAGAACTCTCGGTTGTTGGGACTTTTTCCCCTCGGGGGGAGGTGAGGAGCCAGGCCATGGCGCCTGCAGCTGCTGGGGGCGACCATGTGCTGAGGCCTATTTGGTGATGAGCCCTGGTGTCCCGGACGTGATCGTCACCAAGGTCTCCAGCAAGGGAAGTCTGCAGCTTCATTCTTGGCTGTGCCTTGGAGCTCCTCCTCGGTGAGCATTTTCATCAAAGAATAAAAGGGTGATTCCTGTACTGGGAAGGCCCTAGTCGGTCTGGAGTGGTGCTCTTCTTTACTGGGGCTGCAGCGCGGTGCTATTTGGAAACTGTCCCCACTAGATGCTGCTGTCCCCTCATGCCTCTCACCTCTTCTCTGAGTGGGAGCCTCGGTCCTAGGCTGGGGAAGGGCGGGGAGGGGGCCAAAATGTCATGCAAGGACCTTGAAGGCCAAGAGCAGGATTTTACTGTATAATGCATCCTTTGGTTGCCTCAGCTGGCCTCCCTGGCATCCACACAATTCGCAAGGACCCAGGTGACTGGGAACCGGCTTCGTGAGGGGAGGAGAGGACAGCACAGTCAGCCTGCAGTATTAGTAGCTTTCACCATCAGGAGAACCCCTCACATGAGACATTTTGGAAAGGACTGTCCCTGGTCACACAGGATCGCTTTTCAGCAGAAGGCACGTCCCCTGAGATCCCAGGTTTGGCACAGACAGAGCTGCCGCCGGAATCCAGTCCCGTGCCTTGGGCTGGGCCATGGGTAACCTGTGGCCCCAGAGCAGCCAAAGGTGGCAGGGTCAGCTCGGCCTTCGCCCTAGCCCCGCCCTAGCCCACCGAGAGCACTTCTCCAAGTGACCTAATAATCTAGTGTGGGGAGAGATGGGAGTGAAGGGCCTCAGTGGGGTTGTGCCCTCACGGGCCCAGCACACTTCCTCCTGGCTTCCGCTGGGCCTCATGCAAGACGGACCAGCTTCCCGCGGCTCTCAGGACCGAGAGAGCTGCCCTGCCCAATGCTCCCCGCAGAAGAACAGGGTGTACACTTGTCCCAAGTCTAAACCCAGTCCCTTTTCCCAACGTGGTTGAGACTTGGGGGTTCTGCCAAACAGAAGGGGAGCGGTCGCCCTGGAGGAACAGGGCCCTTTCCCTTCCGACGGAAAGCCAGAAGGTTCTCCCCTAAGGCTGCCTCAGGTACCAAAATCCGCCAGCAGGCTGAGCTGCCCAGACCCTGCTCCCCTCGGTCTGGGGGTGGTCAGATGTCCTCGTCAATGGTACCACTGTGCTCACTAAGGAGGTACCACTTCAGCCTGTCGGGCAGAGGCAGGGCTTTGACCTTCACGTCCACGGGCCAGGGCTGAAGATAGAGCCGGATGTAGACGCGACACAGGTGCTTGAGGGACGGAGGGTAGCTCTCCAGCTGCCTCAAGGAGAAGTGAAGGGCCTGGATCTTTTCTGCCAGGCTGCCCACAGGATGGATGTCGAAGTTTTCAGGCAGCTGAAGTTTCTGGGAATTAGTCACCATGAGATCCAGGACGGTCTCGGCTTTGCGCAGGAGGTCCACGTGGCTCTCGTCTTCGGCACAGCCTGGGTGGGAGCAGAGCCTCTCAAAGATGATGTGGAAGCCGGACCAGCAGGATGCCCCGTGCAGCGAGCAGTTATAGGCAGCTCCGGACTCCAGCAAGAAGCGCAGGAGCGGGAAGTGCAGTTTGAAGCCCTTGAGGCAGATGTGTGTGAGGGACTCGTGGGCCGGGCACTCGCTGGGGTCGGCCCCGTGGGCCAGCAGCAGCTGCGTGACTTGGAAGCAGAAGCGGCTGATCATCTGGGCCTCCTCTTTGTCCCCTCCCACGGTCTCCCCAAGCAGGAAGATGATGCAGGTGAACACCGTGTCCCCATCTTTGGTAGTGGCCTTGACATCTGCCCCTGCGAGAGCCAGTCAAGGAGAAGAGAAGATGGCAGGAGGTCTTAAACCCTTGCAAAGTAAGGCTTCCTGTGTAATGGGGGGAGGGGAGGGAGAGGCCTGGGAGCAGCCCACAGGCGAGCCTCACCTCCTTCCAGCAGGAGCCGGATGTTCTCAGTGTTGTAGATCTGCACGCCGTCGCTGCTGGCCAAGGCGTGGAGCAGAGCGGTCTTTCCTGAAGAAGGAAGAGGAGGGGGAGTGGGGACCAGGAAGCCGAGGTCAGGACAACCCCAGAGGTGCAGAGGAAACAACTCAGGATTTTCATTTTTTTGTCGTTTTCAAGGATTTTATTTTTAAGTCATCTCCACCCAATGTGGGGCTTGAACCTGTAACTCTGAGATCAAGAGTTGTGTGTCCTACGGACTGAGCCAGCCAGGCGCCCCTAGAAAGTGAACTTTAAATTTCAACGATCGACTTCGCAGCCAAGGCTGAGGGTAACCGGTGTTCGGTCATCCTCCTCCTAACCACACAAAACCAGGAGCAGAATGGGCAGACGAGGTGGGATTTTTCAGGACACTCGGACGCTACCTGAGATCCGGGCTGAGTCTTCGCCAAGAAGAAGTGGCTTGCCCTCCCAGAAATCTGGCCGCATGCATACCCTACTTCCCCCTCAGACAGACCTTGGGGCTGGCGTGGGGGCAATGGCTGCATCACTTCCCGAAAGCCTCTGCAGGTCGGCAAAAGGCACCTGTTGGCCTGGCTGCGCTGTGTCATCAGGCCTAGCCCCCATCCTGGGGCGCTCTGGCTCTCCCTCCCGAGGCAGCCTGCTTTCCCGGGGGAAGGCACCCACCATGCTTGTCAGCTGCATTGACATCTGCTCCGAGGTCCAGGAGGCGCTGCAGGCAGGGCAGGCGCTCGGGCTCCTCACTGGCCAGGTCCAAGGGGCTGCTCTCGTGGATCTGAGCCAAGAAAGCACAGCACAGTAGGCCTGGGGGGCTGGGGGCCCAGGAGGCCACTCAGGGCCACCCCACCACATCCCTGCTTCTGAGTGGGCCAGACCCGGCTCTTACCCGGTCCCTCCGGTTAATGTCTGCCCCGTGGCGCACCAGCAGCTCCACCATGTCCGGCTGGTTTCTCAGGACGGCAATATGCAGGGCTGTGTAGTACGTGACAGGGTCTGAAGGCACAGACACGGCTCGTGTCAGTCCTGCCTGCCTCCACCTGGCCTCCAGCTCAGCCCCAGCCCTCCCAGCGCAGGGGACCCAGGCTTCTGGCACCATGAGGGGTCAGGACGGAGCCATTCCCACCAGGAGCCGGAGCACAGGCGCTGGAGTCAGACATGGGGCAGGGTCCCCAGGGGCAGACAGCCCCTCTGTCTGGACTTGAGTCTCTTCTGTAAAACGGAACCATAAGACAGGGTGCCTCTGCTCAGGCTGCTGGGAGAGGGACCCCAACTGACAACACCTGAAGCCGGACAGTAACAGCCACGTTCTCAGAGCCAGTCTCCAAGTGACCAGACTTCAGAACAGCCCCGCCCCTCAGCTCCTCTGCCCTCCAAGAGCCTAGTGGCCTCTGCGCCTGTCCTCACATGGGAGCCGAGGCAGGCCTGGCCACATCCCATGTCAGCTCAAGGACCCGCACTGGTCACAAGTCAGCCCTGCCGGTCTCCCAGCTGACCTGCCCGCCTCCCGGCTGACCCTGCCCTCCCCGGGGAGAAAGCCAGAGAGGAAAGGAAAATGGCTCCATCTCCATCCTCTGGCACCTCCAGCCTAGAAGCTGACCACACCCTGCCACGATTTACACCCAGCGCTGCTTCTGTGTTGTCCCCTCTTCCTGTGGCATGGGTAAAAACACGAGATGGCTCAGAATAAGTGGAGAAAATTGCTCTCCCTGAGCTCTGGGCACAGTGCCAGCAGCCGCATTTTCACATTCCCCACAGAAGCGGGGATTTAGCTGGGAAAGTTTGCTGATCAATCACATGGTGGAGGCAGCAACCAATTTTCTCTCCGGCCAGAGGAGTCAGAGCCACTTGAAAGGCCACAGGGGGACGGGGTTCCTCAGTCGCCACCCACGGAAGAAATAAGGGAAGCGGCTCCCAAGAGAACAAGAAAGGCAGAGCCACACTTAAGCCACGTGTCCCCCCGTAGCCCTTCTGGGCTCCAACTGACCTTCGAAGTTGAGGCTGGCCCCGCTACGCAGGAGAACGGCAGCCGCCTGGGTCAGCCCCACCTCCGCCATCCTCAGCAGGGCACTGCTCACGCCTTCCTGGTAAAATGGAGACTGGGCCTTTCTCTCCAGCAGCTCAGTGAGAACAAGGATTCGGCTCTCCTCGCTGGCAACATAACCGGGCCTGGGGCAGCAGAGAGGTGGATTGGGGGGGGGGGAGCTGTGGGACCAGCTAGCCTGGGCACCCTGTGGGTGGGTGGTCTCCTGCTGTCATCATCCCCCTCCCAAGGTAGGGCCCTGGTTCTGTGGGGGCAGAAAGTCTCTGGAAAAGGCCTGTGGCTGCAAGAGAGCAAGCTGCATCTTTTAACTCAAGCTGACTCCGGGTTTGCTAAGAAAGAACTGGGGCTGTCTCCAGCTTCCTCCCCAGCTGCCCAGACAATCTGGCCCCTAGCTCTGTACCCTTGAGGGTACAAAGCCTCACACAGCTGTGCTGCTGGGCCTGACGGGAACCGTTGCAGCCCAGAGCAGGAAGCAGACGCTGGCAACCCCCCCACTGACACTGGGCATCCCTGAGCGGCCGAGGGGAGCCAGACCAGGCCAGGCAACCCCCAGGCCCTACTGCCCCACTCACACTCAGAGACGCTTAACCTCCTGGTCCCCAGAACGCTGAGTGTACACATAGCCCTTCACACCCCAGCCCCCACCCCACCTGCCTGCCAGCAGTGACCTCCAAAACTTCTGTGGCTTTCCACTAAAGCTCAGGCCCAAGGACAGCTCCGTGAACCTGCAATTACCGGGATCAAGGGGCCATCCTTACTGCTTGGGCAGGATTCCATCTCTTTCCCCAGCCCAGGAGGATGCCCAGGGCACCGTGGATACAAAGCAAAAATTCTGGAACTACAAAAGGTCATGTAGCACCCGCTTTGCTGCCCTGCTCTCACCCCCAGAACAGCCTCCAAGTTAAGGAAACACCTTACGCTGTTTTCAGAACACGCTCAAAGTGAACAGGGCAGTGATGAAGCAAGCCTGTTTCCACCGAAGTCCCTAGAAACACGCATAGTATCCACTGCCTCTGAAACACAGCCCTGCCTCGGCTTTCCTCTGCTCTTGCCTCCATTACACCGAATGTACATACACCTGACTCACGCTCGTGTCACTCCGAAGCGTAAGCATCGCGGACGCTGGGGGTTTCGTTTAGCTCACTGCTGTGACCCGCAACACCCTTCCCACAGGTGCGGGGATACACCTGTTCTTGTCGTCAAATGCAAACTCGGCTACAGAGCTCATCTTCGCACTGTTCTGGGGTAAAAACCGAGGTCCTCGCAGACTCCACCCTGCTCCCTTGCAACCCGCAGCAGGCACGCTGGGCACTGGGTGGGGCACCGAGGCCGGCGGCCCTGCCCGCACTCCACCCTCCCGGCCTCCCTGCGCAGGCCTGGAGCACCCTCCGCCCTGCAAAGGGCAAGATTTGGGCGGGGTGCAGGGGCTCCCGCTCAAAGCAACCCAACTCCGGCCTCCGCCTGCCCCTTCACCTGTCCACTGGGGACAAAGCCACCTCCACCCCCACCCCCACCCCCCTTGTGGTGGAATTCAAGGGAAGCAGCGCCAGCTCCGCCCGCCCGCGGCAAGGAAGCTAGTTACCCGTCCAGGGGCTCCTGCCGCTCGGGGTCCTGGATCCCCAAGGAACCCAGAATCGCATCCACCAGCGGCTGGTACTCGAAGATGATCCTCCGGAAGCCGTGCAGGAACGGCATCGCGGCGGCCTGGGGCGCAGCAGGGCGGCCGCACCTTCGGGCGAGGCGGAGAAGCAGACTGAGCGCTTTTCCGAGGCCACGGGCTTGACCCGGCTTCTGCTGGTCCAGCCCCCGCGCCCCGCCGCCCACCCCACTGCTCCGCGCCGGAAGTGACCCTTGCACTTCCGTCCCGCTCCCGCCGGGGAAACCACCGATGGCGACAGCGCCCCCTATGGAGTCGGAGGACCGCGGCGCGCCCCCAGAGTGAGTTGTGGGTAACCCGGAGGCCGGCCCCGGGGGAGTGGAGGGTGCAGACCACCCTGGCAAACCCGATCCCGGCCCAAGGCGGGCCAGTCTCTGCCAGCCCGGGCCCGGCCGGGCCCTGCTCCGCCCTGCGATCCCGCCCGCGGCCGCTGGGCGCCGTCCGAGCTCCGCCGGCCTCTGTCCGAGTTCCCCGGGCGGTGGAGGTGACTCGAGCCCCGGGAGCTGCCGAGCTTCCTGGACTCGGATCCGACCCGGATTCCTTCCGGCTCTCGCCTCCCCCCACGCTGAGTGGACGCCCACCAGCCCCGCTGGGGCAATTCCTTACTTTCTGTCCCCTGGAGCTCCGGCCCTGCGGGCTGCCAGCGCCTTCCACTTTTCTGCCTTGATGGACTCAATGAACTTTAATTTACTCATCCGTAAAACGGGGGTAATCGCACCCACCCAAGATCTTGGCTCAAGAGCTCTGTTAGTGTCAGGGACGTGGAGTCTACAAGGAAGGAACCCAAGCCTGGGGCCGCTCTGGGGCTTCGGCATCTTTCCTTAGCCATCCACTGGAACCTCAACCACCTCGAGTCCCCACATCGGAGCCGCGATGTCTTCATGATTCTGGAAAGTCCTTTCTGAAGAGGCGTGGGGGTCCCAGCGTTCGCATCCAGCCTTGGCCTCCCCTCCGCCCCCCACCGCCCCACTCCATGAGCCCTTGGGAAGTCTCTCCCATCTGGCACCTGCCTGAGATGAGAGCTGTTGAGTGAAGGAGAAAAGGTCTAGAGAGGCATGTGAAGACAATCCGATGTGTCTGTTCGGCTCCCCCACCAAGGGCAGAACAGATCCACCAAGAAAGCCAATCCAAAGCGCTCCCTCCAGCTCTGGCTCTGGGGGCCCAGCAGGGGCTAGCCGGCAGCGGGGGCTGCATAATTCATTGCTGGCTGTTATTGTTGTTAAGTTTACAAGGTTGTCTGCAGATCAAATGACAAGCTATAAAAATCCCCACCGGGCACTCAAAACACCTTTTTGCCTCTGCCTCTACTGCCTAGAAGGGCCAGAAGGAGGGGTGGATGGGCCGCTTGGGCTTGGCAGAAGGGACTGCAGACCCCCCAGTCCATGGCTCCCAGTACATGCCTGCCTGGGTTCTCACTCCAGGAAAGAAATGTCTTCTTCCTTCTCGCCCCCCTCTCCTCTACCTCCTCCTTCCCCTCCTCCTCCTCCTCCTCCTCTACTTTCTCTTTAAGATTTTATTTATTTGCGAGAGAGAGAGCATGAGCAGGGTGAGGGGCAGAGGGAGAGGGAGAAGCAGATTCCTGGCTGAGCAGGGAGCCCAATGCAGGGCTCCATCCCAAGACCCTGAGATCATGACCTGAGCCCAAGGCAGATACTTAACTAACTAAGCCACCTGAATCCCCCAAGGGGTGTCTTCTCGAGTGACATTGGGAAATTCTGCCCACACTGATATGGAGCTTTCCATCTTATCTTATAAAATCAGAAGATTGGGCACCCGGGGCCCAAACTCCCATCTGGCAGCAATGAGTATCAGAATGGGACACTTGCTTCAGTATGCCTCAGTCTCCCCAGGATTACCCTGGAGGGGGTGCTTGGGCATGTCTACCCCTATTTTAAGGGTCCACACCCTGCATCTCCATCTCAAGGTCCTGAGTGGTGTAGCAGCCGACAGGCAACCCAAGGGGCTTCTCAGCCCTTCCCATTTGATTCAGGGTCATTAGCTCCATGGCACAGGTCAGGGGACTGGGGCGCCTCTGGGCACAATGGTGAGTAACTGGAGGAGGCCTGTTTAGAATGGGGTCCAGGACAGACCTGGGGGTACCACCTGGGCTGAGGCTTGTTTCTGCATGGCTCCACTCGTTTCCTAAGGCTGTCATAACAAAGCATCACAGACCAGGCGGCTGGAAACAACAGAAATGGATTCCCTCCCAGTTCTGGGAGCCGGAAGTCTGAAATCGAACTGTCGACAGGCAGGGACAGAGCTCGGTCCAAATACCCTAGGGAAAGTTCCTTTCTTGCCTCTGCCAGCTTCCGGGGATCCCAGGCTCTCCTTGGCTTGTGACAGTTCCACTCCCATTTCTGCACCCCTCAGTGTTCACCTGCCCTTCCTCCCTGTGTCTGTGTCTCTGTCCAAATCCTTTGTCCTTTCTTTTTTTTTTTTTAAGATTTTATTTATTTATTTGACAGAGAGATCACATAGGCAGAGAGGAAGGCGGAGAGAGAAGGGAAAGCAGGTTCCCCGCTGAGCAGAGAGCCCGAAGAGGGGCTCGATCCCAGGACCCTGAGATCATGACCCGAGCCGAAGGCAGAGGCTTTAACGCACTGAGCCACCCAGGCGCCCCTCCTTGTCCTTCCTAACTGACACCAGTCATGGGATTTAGGACCCATCCTAATCTGGTAGGAATTCATTTTAACTTGATTATATTTGCAAAAACAAAACAACAACAAAAAACCCTATTTCCAAATGAGATCACAGTCAAAAGTACCAGAGGCTAGGGCTAGAACATGTCTCTTTGGAGGACACGGTTAAGACAGCTCGGATGGGTGACCACGCACATCCCTTCTGGTCTCTGGGTCTCAGTTCCTCCCCTGTAACCTGAAGACCCTTCAGCTCTGAGAGTCTCGAGGCCAATGAAGAGGTCCTTGATGTCGCTGGTGGGCTCTGCCAACAAAAAAACTCTAATTGTCTTGTGGCCAGTAAAGGAACAGTGATGAGTTAGCTTTTCTTTACTGAGCCTTTCTGATGTGCCCGGGCTAATTCTGATTAGCACCAGGCTAATCTTAATAAACCCCATTAGTAAATGGTGGTATTACACTATTTTTCAAATGAGGAAACAGGCTCAGAGAGGTTTGGAGGCTGGCCCAATGTTGCACAGCTAGGTTGAGACTCCAACTGAGGCCTGGAGGTGGGGGTGCTCTACCCTACATCTGGCCTTCAGGGATGGAGTGTCCCACAGCTCCTCTGGGTGTGGGCCTGAGAGGGTCTGCGCAGGCAGGAGAAAGAGGCTGACCCCTGCTCCCTGCTCTGTCACAGTCCCTGGGCAGCACACTGTGGAGCCAGGCCCTGTCGCCTGCCTGTCGCCCAGGCTCCTGTCTTTAGAAAACTCCTTGACCCCTGACCTCCCTCCTGTCAGCAAGGGCAACCTTGTTTCCTCCATCTGTCTCCCATTAAGCCTCTGTCACTCAGAGCCTCTGATTTAAGTTCTGAACCTTCTCTCTTCTTTCCTTGCCACTGCCTCTTCCTGCCCTGCCAGCCTAGCCACTTTCTGCCACCGAATTCCAGGATTCCCAGGCAGGTTGGGGGTTCTGGAGCCAAGCACCCAGTGCTCAAACTCTGGCTGGGTCTGCCCCTGCCCCAGGGAGTTTGGAAGTCCCTCTGACCGTCCAATGTACAGAGAGGGATAACCTTAATATATAAAGAACTATAAAAATCAACAAGAAGAAAGCAAAAACACTGCCAGAAAAATGGGCAAAGGACATGCACAGGTGAGTCCTAAAGGATGAAAAACTGTTAACAAACACAAGGGGAGAAGTTTAGACTCTAATTGTCCAGCCGACAGTGGTAATAGCCAGCACCCTTCACACAAGATTCCACCCTATAGCAGTTCAACAAAGCAAGTCAGAGAATAGTAGGTACTATAGGATTCCCACTGAGGGAAAAGTGGTGTTTGTATGTGTACCCATGTATGCATGGGTCCCTAAGCAGGGCTCGCTGTTAAGGGCCACATACTATGTTAGTGGTGACTGATCCTGGGTGCTGGGATCTGGGGCACTTTGATCTCCTTTGTGTTTCTGTGTATTTTCTACCTTTTTACTAATGAGTGTCTTGCCTGAGACTCAAGACGCTCAATTAGCCACAGGCAGGGAATCAGGCCGTGCACACTCGTCGTGTACCTAGAGTTGGAGGGAAGGCCGTGAGCACCAGGGCCAGGCCCCGTTCTGTCCACAGAATCTATCTCCTTCTAGCACACAGGTCACCTTCCCAGCCTACAGGTCACCTGCCCTGGAGGGCCCCCCAGTCCCCTTCCTCTGGGCCCTCCCAGCCTGGATTAGCACATCATTCGTTTTCTTCCCCTGTCCTCTGGGACATCACAGGGCCCAGTCTGACCATGACCGATACACTGAGAACAACGGCAGCCTTTGGTCGAGTACTTCCTGTGTCCCATGACTTAGATTAGAAGCTCGACTTGTGTGATCTCATTGACGAGTCATAACACCCAGGAGGGACGCAGGAGCAGGATTCCCGCGTCATCGTCTGAGGCTCAGAGATCGGACTGGCCCACCGGGGGCCGGTGAGCTCCCGGGGTGGGCGCAGGGAACCCAGTCAGAATTCACACCCAGAGCCTGGCTCTTGACCTTGGAGCCCCTGCTCAGGACGCCTGCCACCCCCCACCCCCGGCTCTCACATGCTCACACACTCTTGCTCTCACACTCACACACGTCCACGCCCCTACCCAGGCAACAGACTCTCCCACGTCGTCCTGAACGCTCACACGTGTGCGTTGGTCACACTCACAAGACATTCTCACAACTTGTCACACTCTCGCCAACATATTCTCACACACACCGCCTCTCTCACGCCAATGCATACTTCCTCAGACACGCCATCGTACACACTCACGCCCTCTGTGACTCTCTCACGCACACGCTCCCACGCAGGGCGGGCGGCCCCGGGGAAGGGCTGGTCCTGCCCCATTCCCAGGACCTTCACCCTCCCCAGACCCCTCTCAGCAGCCAGGTCGGTCCCTTATAAGGCCCTTGAGGGGGACGTGGGGGGCAGGCCCCCCTTTCATTTCTCTTTTGATTGGGCTGAGTTTCCATAAAGTGAGATATTTGGACAACATGGCAATCCGCCACAAGGAATATTCTTTTCTCTACTTGGTGGACAGCCTCCAGCTTCAGCCCCTGGCACGTCCCAGGGGCACTGAGGCACGGAGATGGAGGGTTGGGGGGATTTGTGAAGGGAATGGGACCTCAGGCACGGGGCCGGAGCCCTCCTCCTTCCCCAGCTTCCTCCCGTCTGCACTTCTCCACTGGTCCCCCCCTTCCTCTCCTTTCCCCTCCCCTACAACCTGACCCCAGCCTGACCCCTGACCCTCATGACCTGAGCCTGCTCAGCCCTGTTTGGAAGGACAAGGCCCCGATTCTCTGCTCCCAGGCCCAACCCTCTGTGGGTTCAGGGGGGGAAACTGAGGGACCAGGAGGCCAGGAGGAGGAATGGGTGGTAGGATCTTGGCCGGGCTGGGGAGGACTCTCCTGTCCCCTCCTTCCTTCCATCTGCTCCCCTCAGAGGCCCTGAGGAGCATTTTGGGAACCCCGACTCCCAGGAACCCTGCCCCTGCTGGCCAGAGCCCCTGCTCCGAGGACAGCCAGCTCCCTGACATGGTCCCCGCTCCACACAGATACTGCCAGGTGGTGCTGGTGCCAGACTCTTCCAGACGAGGTGAGTCCTCAGGGCCTCAGAAGCCTAGGCGGACAGGCTGAGAAGGCGCTTGGAGCCTGTCTTGGCTGCTCGAGCTGCCATAACTAAATACTATAGCCTGAGGGGCTTAAACAACGGCCATTTATTCCTCAGAGTTCTGGAAGCAGGGGGGTCCAAGGTCAAGATGCCAGCAAGGCAGCTTTCATCCCCAGGCCTCACCTCTCAGTCAGTAGGTGGTCATTGTCTTGCTAGGGGCTCCCCTCTTCCTGGGGGGCCGCTGATGGCACTTCCTCTTCCTGGAAGGGCAAGGATCCCATCCTGGGGGCTCCCCCTCGTGACCTCATCTAACCTCATGACCTTCCAATGGCCCCACCTCCTGACATATGAGGTTAGGCTTCAACATATGAACTTGGGGGACACAAACGTTCAGTCCATACAGAGCCCCTCAGGTCCCTCGCCCCAAGACAGGAGGCCTTCTGGGGCCCAGGCTCTGGCCTGGCTCTTTCTCAGCCTCACTGGCCCATCTACACAAGACAGTGGTGGTCTTGGGGCTTGACTCCATGCCCTCTTGCTCCAGAAATCGGGGGCCTACTGAAAGTGACCTTTAGCTTTCCATGGGGGAACCATCCCAAGAAATAGCGCCCAGGCCTTTCTCTGGCTTATCCTCACCTTGTAAATGCTGGTCAGCCTCCCTCTGCTTCTCCTGTCCCTGGCAAGCGGGTCTGTGTGGTCTTGGCCCAGGTCTTGCCCTCTCTGAGCCAAATGGGGTGTGGGGAAGGTCCCCAGGAGGTCTGAGCCTGCCCCATCTCTGGCTGGTCCATGAGCCCAGAGTCTTGATCCCAGAGACTGTTCCGTCTGAGGCCGGCTGGTGCCCAGTTGGCCTCAGTTCCTGGCAGGCCAGCCCAGAGACAGAGAGCTCAAAGGAAGGGACCAGTGGGTCCCCTCCAGCCATTGTAGCCAGGCGTGGTCAGGTTCTGCCAAGGGAGGGCTCAGAGCCCTGGGGGAAGGAGGAAGGGCAGAGGCGGGCACATCCTTCGTGCCCCCCCAGAAAGCCCTCCACTCCACCCCCCCGGCCGTGCTTGGCAGAGCGGACGCAGGAAGAATCTGGTCGGCCATCCGTCAGGGAGACAGAGTGGGCCTGCTCGAGGAGGGGAGCCGGGAAATTTGATCATTAAGAAACCCTCCTGGCTGTCTGGGGGAATTTAATTAAATTGCTGGAGAAAGCTATGAGAGAAGACCACATCTGGAACCAATATGTGGGCTTTGATTTTTTCCTCCTCTCTCTCTCTCCCTCTCTCTCTCCCACTCTCTCCCTCTCCTTCCCTCCTTCCCTCTTCCCATCTCACCACGTAAAAGGAACACAGTTGAGCCCTGGAGTACTGGTTCCTCTGGGACAGGATTCCTGGCAGAGGCGGAGAGAAAACCACAGGCGGGGACACAGACAGAGGGGAGAGAACAGGGATGAAGTCTGAGATGGAGATGGGGCGGGAGAGCCAGGGAAGAAGGGGTGTGGGGCCAGGCTATGCCTTAAGATTTGGCTGTGGAGGTGTGAGCAGTGATAAGAGGTAAAGGCCCACTTTGTGGACCAAGAGGGTAATTCCGGAGGATTCCAGAAATCAGCACACCAGGCCAAGAGTCCCTGAGACAGCCAGCATCTATGAAGGCCCTGGCCTGCTTGAAATACCCATTGTGGGGTGAATTGTTCCCACACCCTGAAGCGTGGATCCCCCAGTTACAGAGAAAAGGGAAGGGACTGGCCTAAGGTCACAGGCCTTAGGGAGGAGGGACTCGAACTCAGGCCTGTCTGGAGCCGTCTAGATGGGCTGTGTGGGCCCCTCTGATGGCTCTTACTTCACTCAATGGCTATTTATTTCACACTCACTGGTGCCAGACACTGGGCTGGGCTCTGGGGAGGCAGCCGCGTGGAAGGCTGGCAGGAAGCTCACTGGGTCCGGAAGGAGCAGAGGTGTTGGGGTGTCTCAGTTGTCCCTATGGAGCAGGACCCTCCAGGCCCCAGGCCCCTGCCTTGAGCTGGGCCAGAGTGGGTACTCATAGGTGTGGGGATGCGTGGGTAGCTTCCCGCCCTTGACCCCAAGGCTGAGCCATCGGCAAGGGCCTAGTCCCCTCCTTCTGCCACTTTGGCTCATTAACAAACCTGCCTCTGGTCTCAAGCCTACCGCATCCTGCTGGATCCCAGAGCCCTCAGGCCCAAACAAGACTCCTAGAGGCTCCTGCCAGCCAGGGCTGTAGTGGGAAAACATGGTCCCCTGCTCTCGGCAGGCAAACTCTGGGGTAATTCCCTTCCTACCCCCAAACCCAGCTTATTCCCTATAGCCCACATAGTGTGTGTGTTGGCAGGGGGCATCCCTTGATCACACCCCACCTCAGGATGCTGAAGTCCTACTCATATCCAACATCCACTTCCCTGTCCCTCTGCAGGCTGTGAACCCTGAGGTTCTGTTCTGTCCCCAGAGTAGCCCCAGGCCCAGCCCTGAGAGCCGGCCCAGGAAGGAACGAGGCACACACTTGTGGAACGGGTGTCTCATGACCTCGGGGCATGCAGGGGAGTGTTAATCATGTAATTCAAGCTCAAGAGCTTGGCAGGGAGGGGAAAGTGAGTCACAATGAGACCAAAAAGGATGCTGGTGCAGGGCCCAGGTCCCTTGGAACCAGTCAGGTGAGAGGCTCTGTGGGTCCTCCCCACAGGCTGGGGCCCCTGCCCGGGCATCCTAGATCCCAGCCCCCTTTCTTGTGCTGGATCCTGCTTGTACCTCAGGAGTCCACTCAGAGCTCCTTCCTCTGGGAAGCCCTCCCTGCCTCCTCCGGGCCATGATCCTATGATCCCCAGATCTTGCTGCTTCTCTGTCTTCTATCTCGGGGCTGTCTGGGTCACTGCTCTATCCCCGTGCCCCAGCCCAGCCCCAGCACCGGAAGGCACTCAATGAAGACATGTCAGAGGGGTACTGAGCCCCACATTCAGGTGCAGCTGGTTTGTGAGCTGGGGTGGGGGGACGGGCCAATTCAGCCCGCAGCCTCTGCTCTAGGTCTGGGGAAGCAGTAACTGGTGGTGACCGTGGGCTGCGGCCACAAGTGACACGTACTGGGAGCTGGGGACCAAGCACATGCGAGGGATGCCCGGCAGAACCTTCCTACAGTCTCGGGGCTACCCAAGGGGGAGGGAGAGTGGGTTGTTCTTGTCAGCCCCATCTGGCAGATGAAGAAGGGAAGGTTTGGGGAAACTGGGCAGGGTTGAAGGCGGAGCTCAGACTGGAATTCCATATTTCCACCTGGTGTGGGCAGGAAGGCCTCCAGGAGCCAAGAGAGCCGCACTGAGCCTGGGGAGAGGCAGGTGGGTGTTGGGGAAGGGAAAGGACCCTAGGAGCCCGAAGGGCTGTACCAAGATCTGGGTGATTCGATGGGGGTGGGGTGGCAGGTCAGGGGCACAAAATGCAACTTGGTCAAGGCTCCGCAAGGGCAGGGAGCAGAAGACCGTGGCCCGCAGGCCATCCGGGGCCCCGCTAATCTGAAACAAACACAGAGGGAGACGGCGGCGGGGTCCCTCTTGCCGGCCCTGACAGGGTGATGATATACAGAGTTTTAAATAAATGTATCTCATTAGGGACATATTGTCTGGCAGTAGAAAAAATGATGCCCTTCCCCACCCCTGCCCCCCCACCCCCCAAAAAGGGGACAGGGAATGCAGCGCTACAGCTAAAAAGGAAATTGCGTTAATACAGATTGTTTTATTTAAAAAACCTTGACCTCCACTTCAAAAAAAGTCATTAGACATTCTCCTTCTCAAAGGCCGCCGGAGCTGTTATGGGGAGGTCTGTTCATTCTTCAATGACTTACTGTTCCCGCGTTCGGGGGGAATGTGTGAGGGATCGGGGGAGTAATTTAAGGCTCCCTGCAGAAAGGTGTGTAAATCTTTGCATGTCTAAAGAAACTTTACCAGACCACTAAGCCAGAGGAAAAGAAAATGGGCAGACTCCCCCCACCCACACACCCTTTTTTCCGTTTCTTGCCTTTGGAACTCTGATCTCTTTGACGGTAAAAATGGTCATATTTCACCCCCAAAATATCAGCAATCAGCGAACGAAGGAAGTAGAAGCCCATGGGGAGTTTCACCGCCGATTAGGCCCTTGGTTTAATTATTTAACGCCTGCCTGGATTGTGCAGGCTGTGAACACACTCTCCTGGCGTGGGTTCAAGAACAAGTTATAAATAATAATAACCATTATATCCCCAATTAAGCTGGTGAGCTGAAAGCCTCGTCCCCGCCCCCTCTCTGCCTTCCGTCCCGCCTTGTCCTCACCCGCTGCCCCCCCCTTCGTGGCACATCCCCCCCCCCCCCCCCCCCCCCCCCCCCCCCCCCCCCCCCCACCCCCCCCCCCCCCCGCCCTCCCCGCCACCATGCTGTGTGCTATGAGGAACCCCACATGCCTCACCCCACTCACCGCAAAGGAATCCGCAAAGGAATCACAGCAAGCTGGTGTGGGGCCTGGGAGGGAGCCAGGACAGGGCCCGAGGGCTCCGGAAGCCTTTGTGAAGGAAGCTCAGGGCTCCCTGGGCCTCAGCCTGTGCCCCCAGCCCCAGGCATCCTTCCCCTGACTCCCAGAGAAGGCAAGACGGGCATGCTAAGGACAGTGTTCCAGAAGACAGCTGCGGCGGGAGACGGGTCCCCGTTTGGAATTGGTCCTTTCCCTTTTGAGCCTCAGTTGCTCTACCTGTAATAAGAGGGAGTTCTCCATCTGGGTCCCAACTGGTTGTCCCCTGGGTCCCAGCAGTCCAGAGCCCACAGTTGTAACAGAGGGGGCGGCCCGTCCGAGTCTATCTAGGCCCGGGGTGCTTGGGCTCCGCGACTGGACAGCATGTCCCCAGGGCGCCAGCCTTCGGGGCCTTTTTTTCACACCCGTGGACGATGTTTGTCAATTTTTTCCCACAAGCCAGGCCCCCTCTGCCAGTGACGTAGGCCCTGTCGTTGCCTCCGGCCGACAGACCAGGGAACCCAAGTCCAGAGAGGGGAAGGGGCCTGAAGGGACCCATTGGCCCCACTGGAAAGTGTCCAACACAGGGCCACTGCATCCCCAAATCTAAAACCGAAATGGAAAAGCAGGAAGGCCACATGGAAGCTGGTCTGGAGGTAACAGGGTACCTCTGTTTCAGCCAACCACAGTCGAGCTCCTTGTTTCCCCTCTTCTCACGAGTGCATTTGACCTTAAAAACGTGCAGGGGGCCTGGGTGGGTCAGTCATTAAGTGCCTGCCTTTGGCTCCGGTCGTGATCCCAGGGTCCCGGGATCGAGCCCCACATTGGGCTCCGTGCTCAATGGGAAGCCTGCTTCTCCCTCTCCTACTCCCCCTGCTTGTGTTCCTGTTCTCACTATCTCTCTTTCTCTCTCTGTCAAATAATTAAATAAATAAAATCTTAAAAAAAAAATGCCATGTGGAAAGAGAAGAAAAGAGAAGGTAATACACTGACTTGCCATAGGGGCAGATAAAGTTGCTGTGACTTTGTCTTTGCAAAGGCAAGGCAAAAAGGGAAATGCAATGATTGGCCAGGTCTCATTATTTTGTTTGTTTGAGTGGTTTTTTTAAAAGATTTTATTTATTTATTTGACAGAGAGAGACAGCGAGAGTAGGAACACAAGCAGGGGGAGTGGGAGAGGGAGAAGCAGGCTTCTGGCTGAGTGGGGAGCCCGATGCAGGGCTCGATCCCAGGACCCTGGGATCATGACCTGAGCCAAAGGCAGATGCTTAACAACCAAGCCACCCAGGCGCCCCCATATTTGCGGTTATTGTTGTTGTTTTGTTGTTTTCTTTTTTAAGAAGAGACCATAATTCTTCAAGAGAAACACTAAACTTCCTAGTCCTAAATTCTCATAGAACAACTTGGTACGGTGGTTAAGAGCCTCACAAACCTAGTGGGACACAGAGTGTATGCTTTCTGAGCCTCAGTTTCCCCTTTTGACATGGTAGCTGTGAGGATGTTGCAAGACAGTGTGGTCGGTAGATCGCCTGGCTCACAGAAACGCTCGTGAAATGTGAACCCCTCTCTTAGAGAGAGCGTCTCTATCCTTGGATTTACAGGTGAGGCAGAAACATTTTTCAAAGGGGCATAATATTTCAACCCTTGCCAAGAGCTGAGAACCAGTCACTTTAGCAGGATATCCCGGCCAGGAGATCCCCCAGGGAGGAAACTGAGGCTTGGGAAAAAGTCTGGGCAGCAAGCTGAGCGAGAGAGCCAGATGTCCTGCCCCGTTAGGCTTAGCTGTACTTCCCACGGGGTGGACTGGGGTCCGGGATGCGCGGAGAGCCCCGCTGTGATGGCAGCCTGACACAATATTTACAGAACCCTGCCATCTGTCACGGTCATGCCTGGTCACGTCTGAGTCACATCAGCCTGAGGTGTTTACGATTCCCCAGACGCGCAAGAGTGAACACTACTGAGACTGTGTGGCTCTGTGGGCCGTCCCTGCGAAACCATCTCCTTCGGAAGAGGCTCCTGGGTATGTGGCCAACTGGGGCCGATCCGTTGACCCGGAAGAGCCTCAGGATTCCATGTCATCCCTGGTCTCGGCTTACCCATCTGTGAAATGGGCCTGGTCCTTGAGTGATTGACAGCCAACTGTCTTGCCAAGGTTGTTGTGCCCAAGGAATGACACTGATATAACTCCAGGAGAAATAGGGAAGCACTGCAATAGAAACACGGGTAGTGACCACAAACAGAAATCTTACAAATGAGAGATGCAAAAGGTCATTAAATACCAAAAATCTGGGATGCCCGGGTGGCTCAGTCAGTTAAGCTGCCGCCTTTGGCTCAGGTCGTGATCCCAGGGTCCTGGAATCAAGTCCCAAGTCAGGCTCCTTGCTCATCAGGGAGCCTGCCTCTCTCTCTGCCTCCGCCTGCCGCGCTGCCTGCTTGTACTCTCTCTCTCTCTGACAAATAAATAAAATCTTAAAAAAAAAATTTACCTTCAGCAATAATTCAACATATGCAGGTCGAAACAGGAAATGCCAGGGGCGTAGTCATGGTCCCAGGGTCCTGGGATCGAGCCCCGCATCGGGCTCTCTGCTCAGCGGGGAGCCTGCTTCCTCCTCTCTCTCTCTGCCTGCCTCTCTGCCTGCTTGTGATCTCTGTCTGTCAAATAATAAATAAAATCTTTAAAAAAAAAAACAGGAAATGCCTTTCAAATTTGAAAATAAATTATTACCCCTCTGGCTCAGCCTTGCTTACAGAGGGGGAAGCCATCGACACCCAGGCGTCATGCTGCGCTCGGACCCGTGGTGAAGTCCAAGATCATCACAAAGAGAACCAAGAAGTTCATCTGTTCCCAGGGAGACTGATAGGTCAAAATGAAATGTAACTGGCACTGGCCAGAGGATTCAGAGACAGTCTGAGGGCCAGTTCTTGAGGCCCAGGTGTGCGTATAAGAGCGACAAGAAAATAAAGTGCATGCCATCCAGCGGCTTCCAGAAGTTTCTGATCCACGCCATCAAGGTGCTGGAAGTAACAGTGGTGCTAGTGTGAGTCAGGCACCCAGCCCAGCCCCAGGCTGCACGGGGAAGAACACGAACATATTGCTCACGTGCACGTTTTATTTGTGTCCAATAAATCCAGAAAGACATCGCCGTAAACCAACCAACCAACCAACCAGCTCACGCTAACCGGGTCTCTACCCAGGAGTAGACACTGATGCAGCCTTTCTCGAGGCTACCCTGCAATAATGATCAAAAGTCTTAAATCTTTGGCAGCGTCTTTGACTCAGGGAGTGAGTTCTGTATTTGCTGCTGTAACAAATGATCCCAAGCCTTGTATTTTTTTTTAATATTTTATTTTTATTTATTTGACAGAGAGAGAGAGAGATCACAAGTAGGCAGAGAGGCAGGCAGAGAGAGAGGAGGAAGCAGGCTCCCTGCTGAGCAGAGAGCCCGACGCGGGGCTCGATCCCAGGACCCCGAGATCATGACCTGAGCCGAAGGCAGAGGCTTAACCCACTGAGCCACCCAGGCGCCCCCCAAGCCTTGTATTTTAAACTGATAAAAATGCATTAACTTTCCAGCCTAGAGATCAGGGAGTCCTGGGATGAAATCAATGTGGGGCTGGGCAGGCCTGCTTTTCCTTCTACAGGCTCTGGGGAGAAGACTGTTTCCTTGCTTTTCCAGCTTCTCGAGGCTGCCCACCTTAGTTGTGGCTGCTCTCCTCCTTCAAAGCCAGTGAGTTTTACTCACATTGTATGGCTCTGACCCTGGCCCCCTTACCTCCCTCGTCCACTTTAAAGGACCACGTGATTACACCCTGTAATCTAAAAGGATCTCCTGAACTTAAGGTCACCTGAGAGGCAAGCTTAATTCCATCTACTACCAAATCCACGAATTCCGGGGATGATGAGGTGGACATCTTTGGGAAGCTATTATCAGCCTACCATATCCAGACATCCTAGGTATTTATTATCAAGAAAAGAAGTATGGGGACGCCTGGGTGGCTCAGTTGGCTAAGCGGCTGCCTTCGGCTCAGGTCATGATCCCAGCGTCCTGGGATCGAGTCCCACATCGGGCTCCTTGCTCGGCGGGGAGCCTGCTTCTCCCTCAGCCTCTGCTGCCACTCTGTCTGCCTGTGCTTGCTCTCTCACTCTCTCTGACAAATAAATAAATAAAATCTTAAAAAAAAAAAAAAGAAAAGAAAAGAAGTATGGACGTATAACAGTAGGGGCTGATGCATCCCTGGGCTTTCATTAAAAATAGTGGTGGACGACGGGGCGCCTGGGTGGCTCAGTGGGTTAAGCCTCTGCCTTCGGCTCAGGTCATGATCTCAGGGTCCTGAGATCGAGCCCTGCATCGGGCTCTCTGCTCAGCAGGGAGCTTGCTTCCTCCTCTCTCTCTCTCTGCCTGCCTCCCTGCCTACTTGTGATCTCTGTCTGTCAAATAAATAAATAAAATCTTTAAAAAAAAATAGTGGTGGACGAGACACAGTCAGCAACTTACAAAAGGTTGTTACATTGTAGCTCGACTTAAAATATCTTGACTTACAAGATGATCTTTGTCTATCTAGAATATAGATAAAAGCTAGAAAGATATACTCGAAAATTATTTTTAGCACATTCCTTTTCCTTGTTGTATTGCTTTCCTTGGCCTTCAATATTGAATAAATATAGCGATTATCCTCAATCTCTTTCCTTAAACCAACTTAAAAAAATTTTTTTTTATTTTTTAATTAACATATAATGTATTAGCCCCAGGGCTACAGATCTGTGAATCGCCAGATATATACACTTCACAGCACTCACCATAGCACATACCCTCCCCAGTCTCCATAACCCAACTACCCTCTCCCTACCCCTCTACCCCCTCCCCCGCAACCCTCAGTTTGTTTTGTGAGATTAAGAGTCTCTTATGGCCTTAAACCAACTTTTAAAAAGTGTATTGAGTACTTACTGTGAGTCAGAGAGCTCTTACAATGGGATATATGTGATTTTTATTTCCTTAATTTTATTTATGTTTTCTAAAATCTCTAAGCATCTTATTTCTGTGATAAGAAAATTAACTTTTTTTTTTAGCACATGAGCTTTTGAGACTAGGTAAATATGCACTTCTTTTTTTTTTTTTTCTTTTAAAGATTTTCTTTATTTATTTGACAGAGAGATTGAGCAGCAGAGGCAAAGGGACAGGGAGAAGCAGGCTCTCTGCTGAGCAGGGAGCCTGACTCGGGGCTCAATCCCAGGACCCCAAGATCATGACCTGAGCCAAAGGCAGATGCCTAACCAACTGAACCACGCAGGTGTCCCAAATATGCACTTCCACTCATGGTCAGACCTAGGATCCCACCTCCAACAGACCCACCAATTAAGCATCAGCTCCTTCTCCATGGAATCTTCTCTGGTGAGCAGGGATCATCTCTCTCCCCTTTATTTCTCCCCAACCCAGCTGCCGGGAGCAGGCCTGGTTCTATAAGCCCTCGTTGAGCAGAGGTTCCCATCCGGGATCCTATTTACCCCTCATTCCCCGTTCTGAGTTAACATTACAGCATCGATCTGTATGACCATGGAAACTATTTCTTTTCTAGCCGTATCCCTTTGGGGTAATGAGTTCTGTCCTCTTGGGGTTAACTAGAGTTTCCTTGGGTGCGTTTCCATGCCGCGACAGGCCTGGAGCTCTCTCTTGCTCAAGGGGTGAGCTTTGGAAAGAGGCTATGCCTCTTCTTCCCCACTCTGCCATGCCCGTACCAACCCAGCCCCCAGCCCCAGGATTGGCAGAGGTAGCAACAACTGAAGGGCAACAGCAGTAATAATAATAATGCCAAATTTGCAGGATTTCTTTGGGCTGGTCCCTTTATGATCCGCATGTACAGATGATGGGCCAGCCTGGGAGGGAATCAGGAAGTGACCTCCCCATGGCCACACAGCTCGTAAGTGGTGGGGGAAATATCCAAACCCATTCCTCCCCCCACCCCCGCCGCTCGAGAGTCTGATTTCGCTACCACTGCCCTCCACTGCTCCTTGGAAGAAATGTGTGGGGGTTTTTTTTGTTTTGTTTTGTTTTGTTTTACGATTTTATTTATTTGCCAGAGGGAGAGCAAGCACAAGCAGGGGGAGAAGTAGGCTCCCCACTGAGCAGAGAGCCTGATACAGGACTTGATCCCAGGATCCTGGAATCATGACCTGAGCCAAAGGCAGGCGCTTAACTGACTGAGCCACCCAGGCATCCCTTGGGATAAATGTTTTAAAAGTGATAATTGTTGACACTGAGTGCTCACTGCATGCAAGGTTCCCCACAATATATAGATCGATCTGTTGACCTATTGATCTATTCATCGATCTATATCTATATCAACTTAATTAATTCTCCTAACTGCCCATTTTACAGATGAGATAACTGAGAGGAAGAGTGTAAAGAGACTTCTAAGGTCCACAGCTAGGAAGATCAAGGTCTGGATTTTAACCCAGAAGCCTGGGGCCAGACCATCATCATCGTACAGAAATCCAGGACATAACCTCCCTGTACGTGTAGGATGGGTGAATGACCAAGCTGATGGAGGAAGCCGCTGTGACTGAGACCCACTCACTATACCTCTCGGCCCTGGGCCTCACTTTACCCACCTGTTCAATGGAAGGGCTTGGACAAAACAATCTGGTTCTTACAGCTCTAGAAGGAGCCTCTGCCTTTGCTGCCTCAGTTTCCTCATCTGTCATCCAAGGGAATGGGACATAGACCATTTCCTGGGCCCTACCCAGGTCCACAGTCCCATACTGACAGTATCCTCCCTGTATTCTAGGCCCTGGGCCCAAGATTTCACCTGCGGGATCCCCCTAGTGCCCAGGAGACTGGTACTTCATTCGGCCCAACCTACGGGGGAGAAGGTGGGGTCAGGAAAGGGAAGGTGACTCTCTGGAGGCCAGCATGAGACAGAGCTGGGCCTGGAACCTGGTCTCTGACACCAAAGCTGTTTGGGACACACAGCAGCCCTTTTCCTGGGATGAGCCCCCGCTCTTGGCTTGGTGGGCAGATCAGGAGGGCAGGGCGCTCCCAGGGAGTTCCCAGAGCCAGTAGCTGCCCCACTCTGCTTGGTCCCTCAGAAAATGCTTCAGCCACACCCACTGTGCGCACTGCCCCTTCTTTCGCTGGCTCTGCTCACTGGGCACTCCTTGGGGACAGCTCTCCAAGAAAGAAACACCGTATTAGCTCTGAACCCTCAGTCCGCCCATGTGTGCACCTCTGAGGACTGCCCCGGTGGACACCACGTGGGGGGGACACTCAGCCTCATTTTAGGGGTTTTTCCATTGTCTGGGGGGGGGGATGTGACTCATGCGGAACCCAGTCTGTGGGGCTGCAGGCTCCCAGGGGTGGGCACCGGGCTGGGTCTCTGTGCAAAAGCACAGAAAGAACACCCTGAAGGCTCGCTCCTGGTGGGCTTAGTTGCCGTGACTCCGACATGATGGCTGTGCAGGGACAGGAAGACAGAGCCAGGTCGCCCAGCAGCTGCCTGCGGAAAGGCCCGTGGCATCCGGATGGCTTTCAGTCTCAGTTCTGCCACCAGAGGCATCTTTTCCAGCTTTCCTTGAACAACAAAAACAAGAGCAGAGACCCAAGCCTGCCTCTCTCTTACCTTGTCCCCCATCTGTCAGTCTGGCTGTCGTCTGGCTGTCTATCCTCTCTGTGTGTAAACTAGGAATTCTGGAGGGGAAAACTCTCTCCCACCGGCTTGATTTTCCTTGGGGAGGGCCTGGAGCTTCCTGGAGGTGGGCTACCAGGGGTGTGTGTTGGGGTGCCACGCAGTGCCACACCCCAATACACTTGAGAATGAGCTGCTTCCTGGATGGGGGGGTAGGTGGAGTGACCAAGGTGGACCTCGGCTTCTTTCCGGCAGATGAGGAAGGCATTGGGGTCTGTGGGGGAATGAGGGTGGAGTTGGGAGTTGGGCTCTTCGCTGTCAACTGTCTCAGAGTCGCCCCCCTTCACCCTTGCGGAGGAATTTGTGAATGGAAGGGGCAGTGGAGGGGGGAGTGTGTGTGCTGCTAATCCCTCCACGGTCGCTTCCCCCACACACACTTGTTGGGGGATTTAACAACCCCCAGCACTGAACTTTCCTCCTCCTTATGATGTGGGGGGGAGGGGTGAAGGGAGGACACCCCCTCCTTCCCCCTCTCCCCGCCCCCAGCCTCCCGCCGGACTCGGCGCAGGACCCCCTCCCCGCCCCCTGCAGCCGCAGGGTGGGGGCGGGCGAGGCGCGGCGGAGGGAGGAGGAGAGGCAGGGGCGAGGTCCGCTTCAAGAAGGGGCGTGTGGCCCGAGGAGCTCGCGTTTTAGCAACTTGGAGCGAGCGAGGCGGCCGAGGGGAGGGCGAAAGTTTGCTTCCCCGACGTCAGCGCCGGGCGGGCCGCGGCGGCCGGGGGGCGAGGAGGCGGCGGGCAGCGGGGCCCGAGCGCGGGGCGGCCGGGGCGCGCTCGCTCCGACCCGCGCCTGCCACCCGCGCCGGCGACGCCGGGGCCCTCGCGGGCATGGACAGCGCGGCCGCCGCCGCCTTCGCCCTGGACAAGCCGCCGCTGGGCCCGGGGCCGCCGCCGCCGCCGCCCTCCGCGCCAGGGCCCGGCGACTGCGCCCAGGCGCGCAAGAACTTCACGGTGAGCCACCTCCTGGACCTGGAGGAGGTGGCGGCGGCCGGGCGGCTGGCGGTGCGCCCCGCGGCCAGGGCCGAGGCGCGGGAGGGCGCGGCGCGGGAGCCGTCCGGGGGCAGCAGCGGCAGCGAGGCGGCGCCGCAGGACGGTGAGTGCGGGCGCCGGGCGGGGCCGCGCGGGGTCGCCGGGGCTCCGGGGGCGTGGGAACGGAAGCGCGGGGTCCGGGGCCGGCCGGTGGGGGGAGCGAGCCCCGGGGCGCGGGCGCGGGCGCGGGACGGTGGAGGTTGTCTGTCCGCGACCCGTGATCGCGTGGGCGGCGGGCACCAGGGCTCGCGACCCCGGGGAGGGGCCCGGCCGCCTTTTGGCCAGAGCCACCGCCGCGAGTCGTGGGAACGGCGGGGAAGTGGGCCGCCTTTGTGCCCGGGGCGGGGGGCGGGGGCGGGGGACGGCCCTCGGGGCCGCGCTGCGGGATCGAGCCCCCTGGGAAGTGGGTGTGGTTATTGGCCCCGCGCTGCTAGGGAAACCGAGGCTTGCGAGAGCCGGAGCGTCGGAGTCACACAACTGGGTTCCGTCCGGACCCTGCCCGCCTTCCTCCCATCCCATCCCAGCTACTGCTGTTTCCTCCGATGGGTTCCTTGGCTAGGATAGGGATGCCGGGCCCCCATCTCCAGGCTGCCCCAGGAGCAGCTTCCTCGGTGGAGCAGCCCAAGCCGACGGAGCCAGCTAGGCCTCTCTCCTCCGCCGAGGTTAAAGGTCATCAGGAAAGGGCTTTAAAAACAAACAACCCACCCAAGTGGCTTTTTTTTTTCCCCCAGAAAGTCACACTGGATCACAGGGGCCTGAGTCCTTGGTGAGAAGGGGGAGGGGAGGGGGAGCCAGAGCAGGAGAAGATGAAGATAAAGCCGAGGTCCCAGGCCCTGGCTTGTTTCTGGGGGGTCAGAGGAGTCCCGACAGCTCACCCACACCCTGTGGAGGAGATAGGATGGCTGACGTCACAGTCCCCGCCCCTAGCTCTGGGGATCAGCCTGGCCTGCAAGAGGACCACTTCCCACTCCTGGGGACCCCCACTTCCTGCACCAGCCTCCAGGTCTCAGACAAGAGAGCCGCCTGGCCACATGCCCTGCTTTTCACATGAGAGAAGGTGCAGGGAAAGCGGAGGTGACTTCAGCCTCATCTGAAACCTGCTCCAGGAGCACGTGCGGACGTGAGGCATGCCTCATACGCAGCTGCGCCTCGGTACCCAGCTGGTGCCGGCTGCGTCCGGTGGTCCCTGGCTCCCTCCCAGGGACGCCCGTTGCCCACGAGCCACAGTGGCCCGGCGTCTCCCTGCTCCCTCCAGGGTGCGCATGAAGCCAGCCGACCCACCCCCGGGAGCTGGGGTTTCCCTGAGGGAAAAACAGAAGGAAGGTGTCTGGTTTGGACCAGGGGTTAGGTGGGGGGCCTGCAGGTTCAGGAGGAGAGGCGCTCTGTCCTCCTGAGTTTCTTGCAGGACCTCGGGTCTCCTGGGAGGAGCAGCTGGCTCAGAGCTGGCTTCCCCTAAGGGGAGAGGCGAGGGCTCTGGTGAATGCGGGACCCCCTTGGCAGTGGGCAGAGAAGGAGGAGCAAACTGAAGGTGAAGCCAAAAAGGAAGGGAGAGAAGGAAAGAAGAGAAGAGAGGAGTGCGGCAGTAACGAGGGCGGAGGGAAGGAGGCACAGCAGTTCTCTATACTCAAGTCCTAGCCAGGGGCTGGGTGCCTGTCTCCACCCTGGCCCCCAGCCGTGGGGAGAGACAGTGGAAGGCATTGCTTCTCTTGGACACAGCGTAGAAGGTTTCCAAACCCAGGGTTTTTCTGGGAAGTTCCAGAACAGCTCATGCCAACTGGGGACATTAAGTGCCTGGACCGGGGCATCTCTGGCAGCCCCCCAGGCAGCTTGGTGGGTAGTGGGCCTCCCCAGTGGCCCCCTGGGGCCTTGCCACTCTCAACTGAGCCCTGGAGGCCTGCAGGGCCTTTCCGGAGGTGGGGCTTCCACACCCCAGGGGTACGCCGGTAGAAGCCACTGGGTGTGGGGACAGGTGGGACGGGGCTAGAGTAACATCCTCCACAGATGGGCATCTCTTCCCCTCACCAGTGAGTGACAAAGGGCTGAAGGCTCAAGGAGGGGCTCACGGCTGCCTCCTACCTTGGAACCCCCGCCCAGCGCTGCCTGGGGAAGGGCCGTCCAGCTTGATGCTTCCCCTGGCCCACGGCGAGATTTTCCCCAGGCCTCTGGAAGCTGAAGCAAACAGGACAACAGGGAGAGTTCGTCAGGAAGCTACATCTTCCAGTGTAAAGGATTCTCTGCGTTTGGGGTGATTATATTGGGATCTTGCCTCCTCACTTTTGGTGTTCGAACATCCTTTCTCTTATGAACTAGGGATAGTAACTGGAGATTGTTTGATTTTAATGTCCTTGCTTGGCGAAATTAAAAGTCAGTAACCCTATACTCATTCCTTAGATTGAAAGCAAATCACTAGTCCATGAAATCCAAATGTTTTATATAGAGTCAAACATCTCCCCAAGGCCAGCCCCAAGCCACATGCCAGGAGTGCCTGCTGCCAGGCACAGTCCCCACCTCCCCCAAGAGGCATGCAGGGAAGGGGAGGCTGGGGCGCTGCGTGGCTGCTGCTGATCTGGGAGAACCCCTCAGGTGGCCATCTGGGTCTGGACCTGCAGAGAGAGGACAGAAGCCAACTGCCCTGCTCTCCTTCCATAGCCTCCCCTCTTAGGCAGGTGCCCCCCGCCCACTAACACTCACCATGGATGCCGGAGTCTTGAGGTCTCCAAGTGGGGGAGAAGGAACCTTTCCTCCCCGCATCTCGGTTAGCCAGGCCTGCATCACTGGACCCCTTTCCTAAGTGGCCAACTAAACCTCGGGGTGCCAGGACTCTGGACCCCAGGCCAGCAGGCATGGGCCCTGGGCTGTGACTTCTGCCCCCTAGTCCTGGGCCTTTGGGGAACACTGGCGCCCTGCTGGAGATCGGGACGTGCTCAGAAGTGGGTTTTCGTGTGGCTTCTGGAACTGTTTCTGGGCCCAAAGAAAGCAACTGACATCACAAAGAAATGGGGGACCCCTTATTAAAAATGAAGTGCCAGTGGGGAGACTCATGAGTTAAGAAAATTAATCAATTTTCAAATCTGCCAGGGCAGGGATGCCTGGGTGGCTCAGTTGGTTAAGCGGCTGCCTTCAGCTCAGGTCATGATCCCAGCATCCTGGGATCGAGTCCCACATCGGGCTCCTTGCTCGGCGGGGAGCCTGCTTCTCCCTCTGCCTCTGCCTCCCACTCTGTCTGCCTGTGCTCACTCTCTCTCCCTCTCTCTCTGACAAATAAATAAATTAAAAAAAAATTTAAATCTGCCAGGGTAGCAAGGTTCACATTTTTTTTTTAAATATTTTTTGCTCTTTTGTTTTCCCAAAGCCACCAGTAGATGTACCCTATGCTTGCCAATGATTTTCCCAGAGCAGGCACCCCCGGAACTGGCCGGGAAGGCTGTGGCTTCACTGGTGACTCAGAGCAAACCGGGGTCTCGCGTTCCTCCCAAATCAAACGGTCGCTGAAGTCTGTGGCCTGCGCTGAGCTATGCCAAGCACGTTAGGAAAATAAACCCTCGTTTGCTGCCTTTGCAATGACTTACAACAAAAGAAACCACATTAATAACTGAGATTTTCTTTAAAGCATTCCCTCCTGTGGGCAGGGCGGAAACAAGGATGCGGACACACTGGGAAAATAAACAAAGCTCCTGGGGCCGGGCAGGAGAGGCCCCCCCCCCCCCCCCCCCCCCCCCCGGGGCCCCCCCCCCCCCCCCCCCCCCCCCCCCCCCCCCCCCCCCCCCCCCCCCCGCCAGCCTCTGGAGGGCTGGTACCTGTTTCGGAGACCTCAGGACCAAGAGAAGCAGGGCAGCCCTGTGCTCGGAAGCTGGGGGCACAGGCTGAGCCAGGATGACTAGAGCCCTGGGGTGGGCGGGGTGGGATCTGGGGCTCCCTCCACAGAGCCGCTCCCTCAGCCATAGCTGCTAATGGGGGCCCAGGAAGCCAAGAGTGAGCCTGGTTTGGGGAGGGGACCTGCCCCTTCCTCTTGCCAGTGATGGGCGGGAAGGGCCGAGTGTCTGAGCGGAGGAACTAAAGGGTCCATCCTGAAGGGACCATCTAGGGCTCAACAGAACTTGCCTCTAAGTTCTGAAAACCTGAGCCGAAGGCAGAGGCTTAACCCACTGAGCCACCCAGGCGCCCCAAGGTTTACCTCTTGTACCATTTTTTAAGCACACAGTTCAGGGGCATAAAGCACATTCACATTGTCAGGCAACCATCAGTAGCTTCCGTCTTCCAGAACTTTCTCATCTTCCCCGGATAAAAATCTGCACCCATGAAACACCAACTCAGGATCACCCTCCCTGCGCTTGGCACCCACCCCTCTCCTGTCCGTCTCTGTGAATCCCACGACTCCAGGGACCTCATGGAAAGGAAGCTTGTGACATTCGTCCTTTGCTGTCTGGCCTATGTCACCTAGCGTGACGTTTTCCAAGTTCCATCGGTGTAAGGATCTCCTTCCTCTGGGGGGCTGAGGAATGTTCCAGTGCATGGGTGAGGGTGCGTGTGTGCTTGTGTGCTCACGCCCCGTCACGACTCTCCATTCATCTGCTGCTGGACACCTGGGTGTTTCTGCCTCTAGGCCGCCGTGACTAGTGCCCGTGAACATGGGTGGGCAAATACCTCTTCCCATCCCCGCTTTCTGTTCTTCGGGGTTTGTGCCCAGAAGTGGAACGGCTCCTAGCGTCATGTGGCAATTCTAGGTTTCATGTTTGGAGGAACCGTCACACTGTTCCCCGCAGCTGGCCACGGGGTTCAGCCACCTGCCTCCCCAGCTCGCTGTGACAGGTGGCCACGCAGCCCCTGGGCTGGTGATGGCAGGAGCCCTGGAAGCGGGTGGCGGGGACAGCACAGGCTGGTGGGGGAAAAAGACAAGAAGGGTTTCTTCCGCGAAGGGCCTATTTCCGATCGAACCTGCTTTCTTCCCTCTTCTCTTGCTTTTCTGCCTCATTTCCAGGGGGGCGGGGAAGGGGGTAAAGCCTCCCCTTCCATGGGTGAGGAGCCCTGGCTTTTGCTGCCCCCTCCCTACGTGACCTTGAGCATGTCACATCCCTCCTTGGGGCTCAGTTCCCACCTGAACAGTGGGAGGCAGGACCCAGACGTTTGAGAGGCCTCTCCTGTCCTTCATCACGGTCTGATCAGGCTGAGAAAATGCCCCAGGAACATGGAGTCCCCGGGGTCTGGGTCCTGGTGAGGGCGGCCCTTGGCACCTTCCCTGAGCGGGAAGAGGAGGCTGAGTGAGAGGCTGAAGAACCAGGTCTGGAAGCTGAGAGCCCAGGGGAATTCAGCTGGAGAGAACTGCTGGGTCCACCAGGGTGGCTGGTGGGAGGGGTGCCTCTCCGGATTTTTCTCATCAGGCCGGGCCCTTGCGTTAGTTCACTGTTCTCGGCTCCAGGGTGGTCATGCAGATCGTCTGCGTGGAGCTTGGGGGTGTGGCACAGGAGCCTTGGACCAGCTAGCACCCCACGACGGCCCTTCTCCATGGGCAGAAGCTCAACAGGGCTAGAGCTGTCTCTCTTCCCTCCCAGAAGACTCTGGAAAAGTAGCTTGGGAGCAGCAGTGATAATGCCTGTCTGCACACCACACTCGAGGCCCAGAAAGCAACCCAAGGCTCAGTGTTGCCATCTGTGAAATGGGCACCATGGACAGGGATGTCCCTCTAGGTGTGGTGAGCCCAAGTGGGTGATGTCCACAGCTGCCCTGTGAGTCAGGCCGGACTAGTGACATGCCGTCCCTATTTTTTGGAGGCCCAGAGAGGCAAAGCAACCGGCCCAAGGTCTCCTAGCTGGGAAGGGAGGGGTGGGATTTGTTTGGGGAACCAAAGGGGCCAGAGAGGCAGGAAGGGATAGGCCTGGAGGGCTGCACGGAGTCCGGCTATCACACGGCCCTGTGCCGTGCTGAGGGTTTCTAAATGGGTAAAGACAGGAAGGGGGGGGGGGTTGGTGGCGTGTCCTAGGCAGGAATGTGAGGTCAGATGGGATAAGGCGAAACTTGACAGGTTCGCATGGTGTCCAAGACCCAAGGGACAGTGGCTGACCCCAGGTGTAAGTGAATCTTGGGGTTTATTTAAGGGAGAGGCCGTGGGTCCCCTGAAGGCATCCTCCAAATGGCACATCAGGGTTGGAACCTGGCCAGGGGCTGCCCTGGGCTTGGGGGCTGTGGGAGGGGACAAGGGACAGGGGTCGTGCCAGGGACGCAGGGAGAGTGGCCAGTGGCCATCACAGGCTCATTAACTGGACACTCGCCGTGTGCCCCCCAGGCCTCCACCTACCTGCCTGAGCCCCACTGTCCTCCCACGGAAGTGGGTCCTTTCGTCACCCCCATTCTACATGGGGGGAAATGAGCCACTGGCCAAGGTCCCATCTTCCTGAGGATTTAGGGTCAGCCCAGATCTGTCCTGTTCTGAAGCCCTTGTTTTCTGCTACTCCCCAAGGCCATCCCTGGAGCCCCTTGGATGCGCACTGGTCTCCCAGGCAGGTGTGGACTGCACTCGGGGGGCCATGAGGCAGCCTGCCGAAGGGGTCCCCTCAGCGGGATGGCCTGGATCACAGGCCCATGGGAGACACTGTCAGGGTCTGCCAAGCTTGGGTTTGGGAAGGTGTGAAGTGAGTGGTGGGGGGGTCCTCTACCCCTCCTGTTCAGAAATATCTAGAATGGCCTCCCTCAGCCTATGCAGGCCCATCTGCAGCCTCCCAGACCCAGGAGAGCAGCGGAGGGTCCCTGGCTCAGGAACCTTGACAGGGCGGCCCCCTTGCCTAGTCTGGCTCAGCTCCCAGGCTAACTCACTCGCTCACTCCATGGCCCTTTTCCGAGGGCCGACTATGTGTCAGGCCTCGAGCTGCTGCCACCTGCGCAGACCCTCAGATCCCAGGCCCCGGTGAGGTTTCCAGGGGCTGAGAGCAACAAGCACAGGCGGGGGGACGATGGTGAGAGTTGCCCAGAAAAGCCACTGACGCACAACCACCACCAGCCGGCGGCTGCGACCGTTCATCTGAGAGAGACCCCTGCGGCATCTCCGAGTCAAGGCCGGTCCTCAAACCTGACTTCATCGGGCTGAACACAGTCACAGGTTGCCTCTGTTTTTCTCATTCTGTGGCAGGTCACTGAAGACCTTGTCATGGGCTGGCACTTTGGGGACCACGTGGTGGACTGGTTTTCCCAGACACACACACAGAGATGCACTCCCACACACAGCCCCCCCACACCTACTCACACACTCACACATACACACGCACACACCCACTCACATACTCACACATACACACACACACCTACTCACACACTCACACATACACACGCACACACCCACTCACACACTCACACATACACACACACCTACTCACACACTCACACACACACACACCCACTCACACACTCACACACACACACATACCCACTCACATACTCACACACACACGCGCACACACCCACTCACACACTCACACACACGCACACACCCACTCACATACACACACACACACCCACTCACATACTCACACATACACGCGCACACACCTACTCACACACACGCGCGCGCGCACACACCCACTCACATACTCACACATACACGCGCACACACCCACTCATACCCTCTCACATGCACACTACCCCACTCACACACACACAACCTCACTTACACACACGAACCCACTCATACTCACACATACAGCCCCACACACACGCACACACAAACCTACTCACATATACCCTCTCACACACACACAAACCCACTCATACATACAACATTCCCAAATGCACACACAAACCCCCCCCCAACCACACCCTTTCACAGTCCCCCCCACAGCCCAATTCACACACTCACACACACAAACCCAGGCACTTGCACATACACACCTTCAACACACGCTGAAACGCACCTGCACACTCTCAACACCCAAACCCGCACCCACACACTCATGCCCCTTCCTCAGGGCTCCAACTGGGGCCCAAACGATCAAGTCCAGGCTCTGAGCGGGCAGGGGGCCGCAGGCAGCTGGTGAGTGGTGAGCGGCCGTAAGACTCGGGGATGGGCCAAAGGGTTAAGTGGCTTTTGTGAGGTGGCGAGTAGGAGAGCACCGGGGAGGGGGGCTTCCTGCCCAGACGTTACCCGGCCTGCTCCCATGCTGAGCAGTCAGGGTGCTCCAGGGGCCCAGAGCGGGGGCGGGGGGGGGGCATGCGGCAGGGGCTCCTCACCCGGGGGCTCACCGGTGGCAGCAGAGACAGAGCCCGCCCTGGCCAGAGGTTCGCTAAACAACCCAGATGCTCTCACTGCCCCTCCTGCATCTGGGAAGCTGCCCCAGCCTGGCTCCGAGCGCCACCGTGATGACAGGCGCCGTCCACATGGGGCACTTTACAGCCGGTGATATCTTTTATTAGAGCCTAAAAGACGAAGCAGGCTCTGGAAGACATTATTTTTGGTCCCTCTTGCGATCCATTCTGCTTTTCCGTGCGTGGGAGGGGCAGCTGGGACCTTCCGGTTGGCGGGGTGGAGGGGGACATGGGGGCCAGGAGGTGGACAGGAGCTGCCGGGCAGACTGGTCTTTGGGGGACGGTCCTTGGTGTGGGGTAGTGAAAGGGTGGGGGGCCGGGGCAAGGAGACTGGAAACTTCCATAGGGGCCTTTCCACCCCAGAGCCGAGCAAGCACCTTGTAGCCTGAGAGCTGACCAGGTCAGGGGTGTCACCTTTGTGACACTGCTCCTCGGGAGCCCATAGGTGGGGCCCCGGACACAGCCTGTCACGGGTCTGAGGGAGTTTGCACCATCTGTTCGTCAACACGTGGTCCCAGAAATCACTGCATGAGAATCACCCGGGCAGCCGTTGAAATGCATGTCCTGGGGCCGCACCCCAGCCTACGGCATGACGCTCCATGGGGCCTGGGCATCTGCATTTAATAGGTTCCCCATCATCTTTCTGTGCACGAAAGGGTGAGCACCCCTGGACTGCCACAGACCCTCCAGCTGCCAGCGGTGGGGCATGGTGGGCGCCGGGTGCCCTCTGCCTCTCCTGTCACTGCCAAAGCCCCCTCCCAGCATCCTGCCCGCCCGCCTGCCCGCCCGGCGCTGTCCCGCGGGGTCCCCTGGGTCGGGCTCTCCGGCAGCCCCAGGTACTGCCCCCCGGGCCCCCCATCCCACGTCCTGGTCCGTCCTCCCTCCTTGCCGTGGGCGCTGACGTTCCCACGCCAGAGATGGCATTATTAAAAGTGACATTTAACCAGAGCTGGAATTACCACGCGGATGACTGCGACCCGCGGAATCAAAGCGGGAGCCGCCGGGCGCGCCTGGCAGGGGCCCGGGGCCTCTCCTGTACCAGAGCTCGGCGCGGGCCTCCCATATAAAACCCCCGCAGAATGCCGAGGTCTTGAAAGCCAGGGCACCTCCTTTCATTAGACTAACAAATAACACGTAACAGAAAACATCTGTTAACAGCAGCCCCTAATGCTCTCAAGATGGTCTTGCGGGCGGCCGGTCCAGCCAGCGGGCAGCCAGGCCATGCGGGGCTCGGGGTCTGGCCGCCCCCTCCCCAGGGTGGGTGCGGGGCCCTGGGGGGAGCCCAGCCCCCGGCCGGTCTCTCCTGGGCCTCCTGCCTCTGTACCCCCCACCCCTGCTGAGACTCTGTTCTTGCTGATGACAACGGGTCGACTGAGGGTCTGTATGCGTGGGGACCATCCACACAGGCTGTGTGACCTGGGCGGTTTCTTCCTCTCTCTGAGCGCCTGGGTCAGCAAGGGGGAGAGGAACTGTGCCTCCCAGTGGGGCGGATGTACAGATACAGGGCCGTGCTGGAGCCGAGGACGGGTGGACACGGGCGTCTCCTGTTAGGATTCCAGTGCGGGACACGGAGGCTTGGAGAGGGTAAGCGACTCACCCCAATTCCATGGCATGTGGAGAAGCAAGCCTTAGAGCCTCTCAGTCCACTTTTCCACGATGCTGAGACGCACAGAGCGAAAGGCGGCCGCCTCCCTGCAGCTAAGGGCAGAGGACGAGCTTCTCTTGAGAGCACGGGCTGACCTGGCCCTCACTGAGGCCCCACGTCCCCCCGCAGCCCCCCACCCCTCACCCTGTGGGCTTTGAAGCCAGAGGGGCCTCCCGATGCCACGTCTTCCCAGCTGGGGGCCTGGAGACCTGGCTTCCTCTCTGGGACCTGGAGGCGGAAGGGCTGCCTCCCACACATGGAGCCGGCTGGCCGGAAGGACTTCCCAGGAACGGGACAGAAGACAGCTTGGCACTTTGTCCCCTGTTTCTCCTCAGGGCGAATCTACAGAAAACAGGCCTTTTGCCTTCCCCTGAGACACTGCTCAACCCCTTCCCCTCCCCCCCAAGAGACACCTTGCCTTGGGGTTCCAAGAACACTGGGTGGGACCCCTTACTTTGCTCATTCATTCTGTGCACACGTGTGTTGTTTTGAGACATCGTGCTGGGAAAACCCCAGGGGATAGGCACGCTCTGGCCCCTGACCAGGGAGTGGAGCACGACGGCAGTGTCACTCGCTTGCTGCCCGTTGTCCTGCCCTCCCCTCCCCTCCCCTCTTACAGATAAAGAAACTGAGCCTCAGAAAGGCCAAGTGACTTGCCCAAAGCCAGAGTCTCGGGGCAAGGCTGGCTGCCCCATGCCGGGCCCCCAGATGGCCAAGGAGTCACAGTGACCTCTTGCCGGAAGCGTCCTGGGCCCTGCCAGGGAGAGGCTATGCCTCCTGCCTTCCCAGTTCTCATCCGGAAACTTCTGCCCTGAGGAAGGCACGGCTTTTCCAGGACCCCCTCGTGCAGGGCCTGCCCCCTAGCAGTCAGGCAGGAGGACCCCAGGGCTGTGTGGGGCCAGAGGGGGCCGGGGGCTGGGGGCTGGGGAGGGACCCCCAGCCTTTGGGACTCTCGTGTTTCCAAGAGACATTGTGTTTTAACTGGGAGGCCAGCCTCTGCCACGGAGCCGGTTGCGCAGCCAGGGTAACCCCGGGCAGGGAGAGTGTCAGGGCTCCAAGCGGGAAATTGCTGGAGACAAGAAGGAAAAATGCTCTGCTCTGGTTTCACTGGGAAGGAATAAAGGAAAGGCAAAGATCTAAGTGGCCGAAAGCGAGGTCACTGTTTCTGGTGCAGTGAACTCAGGGCTGGGCTGGGCAGGCCTCCCAAGATGGCGACTTTTCAAGGGGCTGATGTCGGTCTCACGGGAGGAAGGATGGGGGAGGCATCCCAGGGACGCTGCCCTCCTTCCTTCCTTCCAAAGATATTTGTTGAACACCTACCCCGTGTCAGTCATAGGCTGGATATCGGGGTCCCAGCTGGGATCAGGGAGGTGCAGTCCCTGCCAGGAAGGAGATGTCCTGGCTGCTCGGAGAACAGATAATGGGGCCCCCTACTTGGTCTGGAGGGTCAGGGAAGGCTTCCTGGAGGAGTGAGCCAAAAGAAGAGGTGGCGAAGGTTGCTTCAGGTGGCAGGAAGAAGAGACGCAGAGGCTCAGAGGCGAGAAAGAGACCGGCTGTTCCAGGAGCAGAGGGACAGGAGGGAGCCAATGAGCAAGGCCTGGTCCAAGACTTGTCATCGTATTATTAAGAGCAGCGGGAGTGCCTTCTGCTCGTCTGTGCGTGTCCGGACTCTCCAGAGCGCCCAGGCCCTCTCCGGGAGCTCTCTCGGGGAGCCGGTATTCTCTGCCATGTGGGAAGTGAGTGGCTACCTTGGGAACCATGTCCTCAGTAAGGCGCTTGTCCTCGATGCGTTCCTCAGCCTGGCTGGCCCAGAGCCTCCCGCTCCGACCTCACCCAGGCTCTCTGGGCTTGCCCAGGAGGAGATGGACAAGGAGCGCCGTGATGCAGGTGCCCGAGATCCTGGAACAGGGACAACCTCCCTGGTCCCCTGTGCAGCTCAGTGGCGCCACTGGTTTAGAAACAAAGCTGGCCCCGGAGAGGTCCAGTGGGTCCCCCACCTTCTCGGGGCCAGAGCATGCTGCTGATAGGGCCTGGGTTGGCTGTGGGATTCTGGCCCCAAATGCACCCCCAATTTCTGATGATCTTGGGAAAGCCCCTTATTTCCCTGAGTCTCAAGCTCTGCATCAGCAAAATGGGCATAGCAGTAACTCCCGGAGCTTGGGCTGGTTGGAGGAGCTGATGAAATCAGGCAGGCAGGGGCTCAGGGCTACGCCCATCTGGCCAATTTATTTTCTCTCTCACTCTCTCTGATGCTTGGGAAGGGGGGCAGACACCTGGCTCAGGACTGCTAAGCCCTCTCCCAGTTGGAAAAACTAAGGAGAGCGAAGTTTCCCAAGGCCCCACTGGAAAAGGAGCTGAGGTTAGAAACAAGAGTTTTGGGCCCCAGGAGCTAGCTAGCTCTAGTGGCCTTTGCCGGTACCTAACTCTGCTTTCCAAAGAGGGGACAGATTATCCAGGCCTGGGTGTCCCCCCCCACCCCCACACAACCCTGCCCAGAGACTGGGGTCCCCTCTCTGGAAGGATGGCATGGATCTGCCGCAGCCCCAGCCTGGCTGGGACAGGCTGCTACTCCCAGGCAGAACAAGCATCTTGCTTTATTTTCCACGGCCCAAACTGTAACCATGTATAATTTCATGACAAATACCGCCTATAAAACACAACACAACTATTTTTATAATGTGGCATTTGAGGTTAAAAATTCAAATTAGAGATTAATTGCAATTTCTAGAAGTTCTGTGGATAAGATGACCAAGGGAGAAGGGCTGAGATATTCAGATATGCTCCCTCAGGGATTGCAGATGAGTTCTTACCACATAGCGAGAACATGTGCGTGCTCACACTCACACGCACGTGCAAGCACATGCACGTGCAAGCGCGCATGCGCGCGCACACACACACGCACACACACACACTCAGTGATCCCTGGGCTCCAGCAGATCCCAAGTTTAGACATGGTGTTTGCATTCATGGGAAAGCTGATCTTGATGCTGGCTCCTTTCTCTGCCTGGGACCCCAATGTCCAAGTGGCCATCAGAAGCAGGTTCCGTGTGGATCTGGGTTTGTAGGCGGGTGGCAGGGGGGAAATGCACAGAGCTTGGGGCACCAAGAAAAGAAGTGAAGGTGCCAGATTTACCTCCACTGGGAGCCAGCTCTCAGCTTCTCCCTAAACCCTCTCCTCCCTCCGCCTCTCAAAAACCAGAACCAGATGGGAATCTAAGTGAATAGTGGGTCTGTGGACAGGGCAGACGGCGTGGGAGGGAGCCCCAGGCAGGGAGGAGGGAGAAAGGCTGAGGAAGCCCCATTTCAAAGAGATCAGAGGTAGGCTGTATCTCCTTTGGCCCCTAGGGGCCGACCTGGAGGCCCCGCAGGAGAAGTTCAGGGTTCTGGAGAGCTCTGTGGCAGCTTCTTGGGCTCTGCGGCTTGTGGCAAATGGCTGCTTTCTGCACACTGGTGTCCTCTGCACAGCAGATTTTCATCTCTACCTCCCCCTGCTACAGGCAGGCCTCTGTGGAGCGGGCATGGTCCCCAATAGGAAGGCAGCAGTTCTGAGGAGTTCATAACCAAGGGCTGGGGCCTCATGGCCTTGTGTGTCCAAAGGACGCCCACAGAGAAGAGGTCCAGAGTGGGGCCAGTGAGTCAGACCCAGCCCAAGTGGTTCCCTGGGGCAAAGGGCTTCCCCTTTTGGGCCTCAGTTTCTTCATCTGCAAAGGAAGGATACGGACACGTGGGTTGTGAGGATGCAGAATTGGAAGCACTTGGCTGGGGACTGGCACTCGGCCACCTGCCTCGTCATCACCGCCGTTGCTAGAGCCAGCAACTCCCACGGGGGTAACAAGTCATCTCCCCGAGGAAGCTCCCACTTGGGCCTAAGCTCAGGGCACGCATCTCCCCCCACCCCGATCTTTACAGAAGGCCATCTGCATTCCCATTTCACAGCCGAGAAGTAGAGGTTTTTCTACTCAACATATTTCTTGAGCCCCATACCAAATGCAGACATGGGGCAGATACCCACCATCTGCCTTCAGGAGCTTCCCGGCAACCTGCGACAGGTGATTAGCTGGTAATGACACAGACAAGTAATGAATTGCAGTGCCAGTAAATTCCACCAAGTTGAGGAGCATGGGGACCCCTGGGGCTCAGAGACAGGCGTTGTCATCCCAAGGCTGCCCAGCCAGCACCCGGCAGAGGCGGAGTCAGACCCTGGAGCCCTCCCATCCCAGCTCTCCCCACGGTGCAACGCTCTGGCTGTCTAGAGGCCCCCTCCCAAACAGGCTGCAAAGACCCACATCCCAAATCACTTGGGAGACGCGACCACGACAGCACATGCAGCAGGGGCAGGGCTGGAACAGAGGAGGCAGGATAACGAAGGCCGGCCCACGAGTCCCTGGAGTGCTGGACTTGGGGGAGGGGGTTCCCCTAGTGGGGGCACACCGCTCTATTTCTGCCAGGGCAAGGGCGAGGGTCCAGGTGTAGGCGAGGCTCCAGCTGTGTGCTAGTCAGTGCTGTCACCTACAACGGAGAGAAGACCGGCCCCAAGTGGCTTAAGCAGAAGTAAAATCATGATGCGCATCACTAAAACATCCAGGGCGGGACTTCAGGCACTACTGGATCCAGGGTTAAACAATGGAGCAGCCAGCACCTCTCTCCCAGGGTCTTGCTCTGCTGGGATTGGGTCCCTGCCCACCTTCGAGCCAATCACAGAGGAGCTGCGTGCTGATTGGTTGAGAGCGGTTGCGTGGGTTGGGCTTCAGCCAACCCCTCTGACCTGGACGGAGAGAGGCTGCTCTCCAGGGAGTCGCTGCCTGGCATCACAGAGCTTACGTTTATGAGGAAGAGTTCCCCCAAATACCACCAGGGCCTGCTTTACGTGCATTATACGTATCGTCTCCCCGAACACAGGGGGACCTTTATATGCCCTCTTTATAGATGAGGCAGTGGAGGCTCCGAGAGTTGGAGTAACTTTCCCAAGGTCACCCGGCTTGTAGGTGGAGGAACAGGTCAACCATGACCCTCAAAGCAACCAACGCCCATCAGGTGGCCTGGGCAGCTGGTCCTGGGACCACTCTTCTGCCATCCTGTTCCCTGCCTCGGGGGCGGACCGCTATGTCGCTGAGACCCTGCACGCCTCTCCTCCGGGGTCGAGTGGTCTGTTTGGCCCCGTGGGTCTGTCCAGCTCCCACAGAGTCTGGGCGGCCTGTGTCCTGGGCTGAAGGCTGATGGCTTCAGAAGGGGGTGGTCCCTGCTCTTGCGGGGGAGCTGAGCATGGGACCCCCTCCCAGTAGCAGTGTCCCCCTCCCGTGACATCAAACCCTCCATGGCAAATGCACTTTCTACACAGCGAAGAGTGACAGTGGATCTGGGTTGTTCAGCTGACATGCCGTCACATGTGGCCAGCATGTCATTACCTGTTTGCTAATTACCCTTCCACGGTGTATTCTGGAACCCATAAAAACTGTATTTTGGGTCTTCCATTTCCTGGGCCTTAGGCATTGTGGGTCTAAAGGTGAAACAGAGCAGGTCTGAGTCATTCCTGTATTCACCCAGTGCTCATTCACCATCAACCTCGTGCCAGGCACGACTGTCGCCACAGCCCTGGAGAGGGACGGAGGGAAACAGGCTGGTGCAGTCCCCGGTGTTTCATCAGTGATAGAGAAGGGTGGCTGGGGAGGCAGACAGGTCCCCAATCCTTTGTGCAGTGGGGGGGGAAGGGTCCCTACAGGAAGTGGTGCCTAAGGTGGGAGGTGAAGAACTGGGCTGGCTTTAAGGCTAGGTGGAAAAGTGTTCTAGCCAGAGGGAACAGCATGTGCGAAGACAGGAAGTGACAGAATGCAGCTGGTGGGAGGTTTGTGGGGTCGGGCAGGGAGCGAGAGGAGGCTCTGGAAGAGGGAGTAGGTCCTGAGACCGGGATTCAGACTGGTCTGGCATTTTGGCTCTTCTCTGGGTCTCGCTCTGGACCGGGGAGAGGAGAGTGAGGGACTCAGGGCGCAAAACATCAGGAGACGCTCACTGGCAGGGCTGTGCCAGGGGAGGGCGGACATCTGAGAGGGTGCCCCACCCTGGCTCGCGTCTGCTCACTCGCAAAGAGGTCCCAGCTCATCAGGAGCCTCAGACTCTGTCTTCACAATCAGCAGCCCCTCCTCCCCCATCCTCCGCTCTGCAAACACTCCATCGTCCTGATTTTGTGAGTGGAGGGGCCTTCGTGGGTCTGGTGGCGGGGGAGGGTCTCAGCAGAATGCTAATGAAATCAGAGCTGCCCAGGTGGGGGCCAGGCCCTGGCTAGTGGAGAATTAAGCAAATGTGCCCAGCCTGTTGCAGACTCTTTTTTCCATACTTGATTGGTGCTGGCTGAGGGACACCCACCCGCAGCGCAGCCCCCTGCAGAGGGGGATGGGGACATATGATTGTGGGGGAGGAGGTTGCTCCCTCAGTCCTGGGAGCCTGCCAGGCGTTGGACATTCAGGGACGCTTCATAGAACGGAGGGGCAAAGATGGGCCTTGTGGCTTGGCAGGGAGCTTGGCCAGTACAGCACTCCCCCTCTGGAGAGGTGAGGAGTACAGAGGGCCCACGTCATGCTTGTCAGCCGTAGTGACACTGTGGGTCCAGTACCTTGACTGCTTTCCAGATGTCATCCCTCGGAGCCTCACAACCATCCCTGGATCACGTGTTATACTGGGAAACTGAGGCACGGAGCAGTGACGTGATTTGCCAAGGCTGCAGAACCAGCAGCCTGATTTGTGGCCCCTTTTGGTCATTGGACCCGAGTCCATGGAATCATCATAACAACCCAGTGGGGAGGGTCCTCTTATTATACCCCCTCAAGATTTGGAAGAAGACAGGTAGCATGGCCCGGGAGCTAAGGGCAGGGAGACTCTAGCTGAGATCTCAGCTGGGTAAGCTTGGGCAGGCCACATGGAGACTCTCTGGACCTGTTTCCCCTCTTGAGAAGCAAGTTAACAACCGTATCCCCCTTGCACCGTCTCTAAGGGTGGGTGAAAGAGGGTTTTGAGGGTGGGAAGGGCCCCCCGATGTGAAGGGGGGTTGTTTGAAGAGCCCTCCTCTACCCAGGCTCCATGGCACGGGCGCAGAGCGTGAGCTGCCCACCTCCCGCTCTGCCTCTGCCTCTCCTTCTCCCTTCCCTCTGTGCCCCCTCCCCAAACACCTGCAACAGCACAACATCAACCTTATTGTTTTCTCGATGATGCACCATCGACGTCAGGACGAGGTCTAACTAACTCTGAAGGAGAAAGGCCGGGAGGGCTCCCTGGCTCCACGTTTCAGCAGCTCCGTCTACCTCTGTTCCACCACACGGGGCCCAGAGAGGCAGCTGGGAGCTCACAGCCATGTAGGACTTGGGACAGGGGCGCAAGCATAAAAGTGAGTCACGAGGAGGCAGAAGCAGACATATGCGCAAGGCGTTCCGGGCTTTTCGCGTGGAGTCTTGCAGGATGAATAGGAGCTTGTGTTCACAGTTCTCGCCTCACCACCCTCGGCCGCCTGGCTTCGGGTCGAGCAAACCCCTCCTTCTCATTCATAGAACAGAACAGAAAGTGCCTGGTCTGCTGAGACTCCCAGAAGTTAAGGACAATGAGGGTCTCCCAGGAAGGAGGTGAAATATGCATAGGGCAGGGGTGTTCCGCCTTGTTCTTTTCCAAGAGGCCCATGGCTTAGAGCTGCTGGGCCCATGGCACAGGGAGACACTCCTGCTCTCCTTATCGCAAGACAAGCTTTCTTGTCTTCTCTGAGCTGAAGCCTGCTCGCTCAGGTCTGAATCCTGACTCTGCCAACCAGCTAGCTGGATGACCTCGGGCAGGTCCTCATTGTCCCTGAGCCTTGGTTTTCCTGCCCGGAAAAGGGGGATCAATGAGAGTGTCGGTCTCCCAGCAAGGTGCATTGGGCTCAGTGCCCTGCACATGTGTGCAGACAGATTCCAGCGTGTTTTGTTCTCCTGCCTTATGCCCGGCACCGGGATGCTCGGTTACCTGAGTTACCGCCTGGGACAAGCCACTTCGAAGGTAGAGAAATAGGCTTATTTTGGCTAAGTGGCCTGTGGCCACAGTACAGGGGCTCGACTAGGCCAGTCTGATGGCCCAAGACCGTGCACTTGGTATTGTCAGGGAGTGGTTCTCGACCCCCCGACTGCACAGTGAGTGCTCAATGAATGCTCATGGCCAGGCTCTGAGCCTGAGTCAGACTCTGGAGGGTGGAGGGTTGGCGGCAGGGACGGGGGAGCGGGGGGGACTTGGCGTCTTATTTTAAAATCTCCGCCCAGGGATTGTGCTGAGCAGCTACAGTGAGGACCCCAGTTCTGCCCTGCGGCCTCCGTCCCTCCCACCATACCCAACCCATCCTCCCCTTCCCTCGCAGCTTCTGCTTGGGGGGGGATGCACCCCCTTTCCCCTGATAATTGGTAGGAAATCTGATTTTTTTCTCTGTAAGGACTTTTCAGCCCTCTGGACACACCCTTGAGGGTAATGAGTCACTTTAGAAAGACCCCAGTGTTCAGCGGGGTTTTTGTTAGACACACAAGGTTGCATCAAGTCACTGGGAAGGGCCTGAACCCTGGAAAACACGGAGCAGGAGGTGGGGGCTTGACAGCCGCCCCCCCAAGGGTGGCAGTTCTGGGGGGACAGACAGGGGCTATCACCATCCATACAATATCTGGTTTCCAAATCCAAAATAGCCCGTACACAATGATGCTGCCGCTGACAAATCCTTCCTCCGGCTTGTGGACAAGGATTCACAGAAATGGGCAAAACAGAGACCACCTCCCTTGGGTGCTCAGAAACTGCAGGGGCGGGCCAGCATCCTGTGCTGCCTCACCGCCAGGAGACTGCCCGGGATTTTGGAAGCTAGTTGCCAAAGACAGATGTTCTCAAAAGTTAAATTAAATAAAGTTACAATGACACAAGCTGTCTTGAAAACAAAGGCGATATATACTGAAAACTCACCTCTTACCAGTTTGCTGCATTGACTACGATTTGTAAGCTTGAGATTTTTTGCATTTACGGTATCTGGATGGTGCAAAGACTGTATCCTGGAGTGCTTCTGCGCCTGTCCTCCCAATCTGGCCTTCGCTGGTGTCATGCTATAGCTGGAAATTGGCCGTGGTGGAAGTATTTATACCGCAGAAACTGACAAACATAAATCCAAGGTCCCTTCTCACAGAGAACCGATTGTTAAACATCTAGCAGCACACCACAGGCTGTAGTTAATTTTTTTCCTTTTGTTTTCCCTATTATTTTCTTTATTTAAAGATTTTACTTATTTATTTGACAGAGATCACAAGTAGGCAGAGAGAGAGAGGAAGGGAAGCAGGCTCCCCGCCGAGCAGGGAGCCTGACGTGGGGCTTGATCCCAGGACCCTGGGATCATGACCTGAGCCAAAGGCAGAGGCTTTAACCCACTGAGCCACCCAGGCGCCCCTTGTTTTCCCTTTTAAATAGACTTTATTATTATTTTTTGGAGAAGTTTCAGGTTCGCAGCATGATCGAGCAGGAAGTACAGAGAGTACCCATAACCCCTCCCCCCACCCACAACACCCTGCACCAGATTGGTACATTTCTTACAATTCACGAACCTAAATTGTTGCATCATTGTCACCCAGGCCATAGGCTTTGGACCAGCAGATAATGACAGACATCCCCCATGGTAGTATCGTACAGAATAGTTTCTCAGCCCTAAAAATCCTGTGTTCCACTTGCTCCTCCCTCTCCTGGCTGCCAACCGCTTTTTACTGTTTACAGACTTCTGCCTTTTCCAGAATGTCATATAACTGGAATCATACAACACGTGGCCTTTTCAGATTGGCTTCTTTTACTTAGTAGTTTGCACTTAAAGTTCCTTCATGGCTTTTCATAGCTTGATAGCTCATTTTGTTTCTTTGTTTCTTCTTCTTCTTCCTTCTTCCTTCTTCTTCCTTCTTCTTCCTTCTTCCTTCTTCTTCCTTCTTCTTCCTTCTTCCTCCTTCTTCTTCCCCCTCCTCCTCCTCCTCCTCCTCCCCCCTCCTCCTCCTCCTCCTCCTCCTCCTCCTTCTTCTTCTTTTTCTTCTTCTTCTTCTTCTTTGCGAGAGCACAAGCAGGGGGAGGGGGAGAGGGAGAGAGAGAATGTCAAGCACACTGGCTGCTGAGTGCAGAGCCCGACTTGGGCCTCCAATCTCAGGACCCTGAGACCGTGACCTGAACCAAAATCAAGAGTCAGACACTTAGCTGGCTGAGCCCCCAGGGCGCCCCAAGGGCTCATTTCTTTTAACACTGAGTGCTATTCTGTTGCATAGCTGGAGCGTGGTTTATCTGCTCGCATCCTGGAGGACATCTTGGTCGCTTCCCAGTGTGGGCGATTATGAGTAAAGCTGCTATAAACATCCACGTGTAGCTTTTGGTGTGAACCTACGTTTTCTGCTCCTCTGGGTAAATACCAAGAAGCCTGACTCCCTGTTCCTTTGCTAAGAATCGGGTTCGTTTCATAGGGAAACTGACAAACTCTTCCAAAGCGCTTGTCTGGTTCTGCAGGCTCCCCAGCCACGAACAAGAGTTCCTGTTGCTCTGCATCTGGGGTCATCAGTGTCCTGGTTCTTTTAACTTGCAATTCCTTTTTTTTTTTTTTTAAGATTTTATTTATTTATTTGACAGACAGAGATCACAAGTAGGCAGAGAGGCAGACAGAGAGAGAGGAGGAAGCAGGCTCCCTGCTGAGCAGAGAGCCCGATGCGGGGCTTGATCCCAGGACCCTGAGATCATGACCTGAGCCAAAGGCAGAGGCTTAACCCACTGAGCCACCCAGGTGCCCCCTAACTAGCAATTGCTAACAGCACATAATGTTGAGCATCTTTCCCCATGTTTATTGCTATCTGTATCTTTTCTGTGATAAGGTGTCTGTTAAGGTCTTTGGTGCATTAAAAAAAAAAATCAGGTTGTTTCTAACTTAGTTTTGTAAAAGAACTTTGTCAGAGTAGTTTCTTAAAAATATTCTCTCAGAGCAAAACTTGCCTTGCTGTCATGACCTAGCATTGTGAAATTCCTGTGCGAGAGGTGGAACATTGTCCCTAATATAAATGCATCAAAGGAGGTAGGATGGTTTCTCTTGCTTCCACTGAGGCCCTGGACAAGGGTTTGCTTCCTGGTCATGCCGGAATGCTGCTCGTTCATTTCCTTAAGGAGGCAGAACTGAACATCTATTTCTTCAAACGTACTTCTGTGACCTACATGAAGCTTCCCAAAAGAACGTGTCAGGGGCCAAGGGGCAGCGGGATGGTGGCACTTTGCAGCCCTGCTCTTGAGGTGGAAGGCGCCCCGAGAGGGGAGCAAAACCCATGTCCCCTCTCCGCCTTTGTTCAGAACTCTCCCAGAGCCCTTGAGCAAGTCATGCCTCCTTTTTGGGCCGCCGTCTCCTGCATTTATAAAACCAGGATACTGGAGCCAGGCTCAGAATTGACAAACACTTTCTTGTCGAAATACCCCCTTCCCGCGGCCAACAAGGCTAATCACCCCAGGTTCCTCAGACTCTCTCTTAACACAGTGTTCCAAGCAGCTACTAGTAGGTGATCAGAAGAGTCAGCCCTGGTCTGCGTGCTCCCCAAAGCCCCTTGTGACATCTGTGCGGGCTGCTGCCTGGGCGAGGAGGGGTGCGCACACTCACCCATGCTCAGCGGGAACATGGACCCTGTCCCACCAGGAGGCAGTACCATTCAGTGGTTAGGAGCTCTGGCGCTGAAGTCTGGTGCATGGGGTGGGGCTGGGGGTGAGTCCCTGATTCATCCCCCATGAATAGGCTGTGTGACTTTAGAGAAGTTAGTAGTCCTCTCGGATCCTGTTTCTTCATCTGCATGATGGGTCAATGATGAGGATCTGTTTCCTGGGGTTGCAGGCATGAGGACTCTGCAATGTCCTGTGTGTAAAGTAGCCGGCACATAGGAGTCTCCATGGAGGGCCACTGGGGGAGCTCCTTCCAGAATTGTGATAACTACTATGGCGTCTGGGCATGGCTCTGGTAGTCAAGCAAAAGCCTTGTGGCTGGACCAAACCTCTGGCTGGGGGGCGTGGGGCGGGGGGGGGGGGGCGGGTCATTGCTCCTCCCCTCACCAGCCACCCCCCAGTCCTCTTCATGTCTGCAGCTTCCAGATGAAAGGGACTTGCCATACAGAAGAAATGGGCCATGCAACCGGGCCACACAGAGAGGGCTAGGTACAGGGCCAAGGCTCCCACCAGTCAATCTTTGGGGTTACCCGGCACCCCGGGGAGGAACTCAGCACCGCACAGACTGGTGACTGAGCTTGCTTGGGGCCAGAGCCTCACAGAGTCCCAGGGCCTGCAAGTTCTGGAACGCCCACCTCCACCTCCCACCCTGGAGTATGGACGGGGCACCTGTAAACGGCCTCCCGTCCACAGGTTTCTGGATAAGGAGGAGGGAGGGGAGGCCACCGATGGAAGGAAAGACAAGGGGACGGAGTTCAGTGACCAGAACCTGCCACCAGCTCTCGTAGCAGGAGCAACCACCTTGGTGGAGAGACAAGACGCTGAATGGCAGATGCTTGGTCGAACCGGCTTCCCTCCAAGTCCACGGGCACTTGCTCGGTCTCTACTTGGCCAGTTTGCTTTGATGGTTTGGTTTTTACCCCTGGAAGCAGTGTTGGTCTGTCCTGGCCACTGGCCTGACCTTCGCCGGCTCCCAGGCCCGCTCAGCATGTCTTACCAGGGGATTGGGGGGGGGGGGGTGTCAGGTGGGGGGGTCTCACCACAGGAGGGCGAAGTAAGGGCTGGAGCTGGGTTAGGAGCCTCCAGTCTGCTGGCACCTCCCTCTTCCCGCACCACTCTGCTCTTCTCCTGGCCCGGCGTTCTGGGTGGCGAGGTGTGGGGTGGGGGCCGGGGAGCCCCCCAGCCCAGAACTTTTAACATGAGTCTTGGCTGGAAAGTTAAAACAGACAGGCTTCCAACGCCGGGACATTCACCAAAGCCATTACAGAGCCTATTACCTTCAGCCTGGGAACTTTTTTTAAAGTGGTTTTGTTCTAAAACCCAGAATTTCAGATGCCCCAGGTTAACAAGCCCGCCAAGTGAATTCAGAGGGTATTAACAGGAAGGTTCTGAACAGAACTCCTCCGTGGTTTGAGCAGATCAGGAAAACAACAACAACAACAACAACAACAGCTATTCTCTTCGTTTAAGGGCAAGTGTGGTACTTTGTGTGGGTCCACTTTCTTATAAAGTCCGCTCCGAGGGGCGGAGGGATGCTAAAATTTAACCTGGAGCCAGCAAATTACTTGCAATTTGCAAGCACACGTGCTTTCCCCTAAAGGCTAAAGGCATAGTGTGTGTGTATGTATGTATGTATGCATGTATGAAGTCCGAGAGAAACCCATGACCACTCTCTGACCCGCTTTACCCCACTCAGATGGAGATCCTTTAATCCAGAATCCGGACAGTTTCTAAAGATCATAACTTCCTTTCAAAAGAAAAAGTAGGGGGCGCCTGGGTGGCTCAGTGGGTTAAAACCTCTGCCTTTGGCTCAGGTCATGGTCCCAGGGTCCTGGGGGCTCTCTGCTCAGCAGGGAGCCTGCTTCCCCCTCTGTCTCTGCCTGCTGCTCTGCCTACTTGTGATCTCTCTCTGTCAAATAAATAAATAAAATCTTTAAAAAAAGCAAAAGTATGTCGTGTCATACACCGTTGAATAATAAAAAAAAAAAAAAAAAAGGAGGTTCCAAAGCAGAGCGGTTCCCATGGTTCCCAGAGCAAGAGTGGGCCTGGAGTGCACCCTTCCGTTGCCGGGAGCAAATTCTGAATGAGGGGCTGTCTTGGAACCTTGCCAGGAGAAAGAATCCACCCAAATTGCTGGGGAGTCCCCAGAAGCCCCAACGCCTCTAGGTGCGTGGGTTGGAGGACCTCAACTAAAGGGCTTAGCTGAGGAGAGGTTCTCTAGGAGCGGGGGGAAGGGGGAAGGGCGCGCCCCAGGTAAGGGCCTGTGTTGCCACCGATTTTAGGTGACTTTGGGCTCCGGGTTGTGTGTGTTAGGAGTTGAGGAGGGGGTGGGTGCCTGGGTGGGCGCCTGGGTGGCCAGTGGGTTAAAGCCTCTGCCTTCGGCTCAGGTCATGATCTCAGGGTCTTGGGATCGAGCCCCGCATCGGGCTCTCTGCTCAGCAGGGAGCCTGCTTCCTCCTCTCTTTCTGCCTACTTGTGATCTCTGTCTGTCAGATAAAATAAATAAATAAATCTTTAAAAAATTTTTAAAAAAGGAGTTGAGGAGGGGGCAAAACCCGGTGCGGATCTGCCTGGGGTTGGGGGGAATGATGGAGTCCAACCGCCCAGTTGAAGGCCAGCCCTGTTGCCTTCTCGCTGGGTGACGTGGGGCGAGTGACCGCTCCAGCCTCAGTCTCCCTGACTGTGAAACCGGCGGGCGATGGCAGCAGCGTCTCGTCTCCTAGGGCCATCGGCCACGGTGATGCGCCGCGCCCTCGCCGCGCCCAGCCGAGCGCTTGGCTCGCCGTGCGCGCCGGGCCAGCGGGCAATGCCTGTCGCCAACTGGGAAGGGGGTGGGGGGTGGATTTCCGTGAACTTGGCTTCCCGGGACGGGCAAAGGCAGTCGTGGTTCCAAGTCGGGACCTAGCGGAGGCTGCGGGCGGAGGTGGGAGGGAGGTGTGGGAGCCGGAGGGCAGCGGGGCGGCTGCAAGGGGAGGGGGAGGGCGGGCGCAGCGCCCCGGCGCCCGCGCGCCCCGCGCCCACCCCTCCCGCGCGGGCGGCCGCCTCGCACTCCCACTGAGCAGCTTGGCGGCGGCGGGCGCGGGCCGCGCGGGGCTGGGCGCGCCGGTCTATTAACGTCTGTGTGTCTGGGCCGCGGGTCTGCGGCGAGGCAGGCGCCAGGGGCTCGCCTGGAACCAGATGTGCCGCGGCGCCGCTCTGGCCGCCACCGGCGCGGCGCGCTCGCACGCACGGGCTGGCGCGCACATGGCCGGGCGGGGCGGGCAGCGGCTGGCGCGCCGGGCCGGGCACCCCCCTTGCTTTAGGGTCGACCCGCGACCTGCGGGTGCGGACCGGCGACCCCAGGCCCCACCCGACAGCCGAGAGCCGACGCGCCCCGCCGGGCGGGGAAAGCGACCCCCGGGGACGCAGGGCTTTCCCGGGTGGGGTCCGCCCAGCCCGCTGGCCCGATCCCCAGGAGGGAATGATGGCTTCTCGGAAAGCCCAGCCCCCACCCCCCACTCCGCAAAGACCGGGGACTCTTCCCGCCCCCACCCCCAAGTTTGTTTTCTTAAGTTGGTGTGTAAGATTTTTTAAAGTTCTGAGTCAGAGCTTCCCCTAAGATGAGGAGTTTGGGCCCTACTGAGAAATGCCAGAGTAGGGGGGAGGGGAGCAGGAAATGGGGCGAAGGAAATGTAAGGGTTGGCGACTTTTAAACGCGTGGATTCGCCAGGGGGCTTTTTCACCCACCGGAGTAAACACAAAGATTTCTTGGAGGCCAGGAGCAGCTTGGCACCCAGTCTGGGTCAACCACAGGGTGGTCTTCAGCCCAAGCTGTGAGTCAGGCCCTTGCCCCTCCCCCACCTCCGGGACAGCTTGGGGTGCTCTGCTCCTTCCCCCCCTCCCATCCCCTGCCCCCTGCTCCGCCGGCCTCCGCTGGGGTCCTTTGGTGAGCCAGGGAGCCGAGCTGTCGGTCACACCCACACCGCACTGGCTTCCAGGCTCCCAGGAGCGCCCTGGCAGCGAACACCAACCAGCAGCAGGGTTGAGGAAGATGGGGGTTGGGGGTAGGAAGATGGAGGCCACACCGAGAGCAGAGAGGAGGCACGGAACACGGTGGCGGTGTCCGTCCCAGCCAGGGCCTTGGGGTTTGGGGTGGTCTGCTTGGTTTGCAATCCTTTCCGGACTTGTGGGAAGAGTGCTTCATAGAAAACCTTTGAAGATATGCGGAAAGAGTGGACGTTCCTGGCTTTGCAGCCTTCTGTGTTCTGGAAGTGGGAGCTGGGATGCTGAGTAGGGGAAGGGAGAGTCATCCCCATACACATGAACCCTGAAAGGCGATCCCCTTTAGGTGTCGGTGGGGTGGGGACTCCTGCACCATCTCCAGGGGCTCTGGATGGCGTGGAGGGGGTGACACCTAGAGGGCCAAAGCTCTGGCCATTGGCCGGTGCTGCAGGGGCTGCTCCCTCATCCTGCTGGAACACATCACATGGCTTATGAGGAAACCGACGCCCAGAGAGGAGCAGTGATGAGCTCAAAGTCACAGAGCTGGGAGGTGGGATGCCAACCCAGGCTGTTGGACTCCGGAGGTCAAACTTTGGGCTCTGGATCAAATCTCCTTTGCATTTGGAGGCTCAAGGAACAAAGTGGTCCCCAAATTTTAGGAAGGGAGGATGCTGGACCCCATTGGAGAGGACATCGGGATAACCAGCTGCCTGCCCTTCCAGTCCAGTCCCATCATCCCTTGCCTTTCAGGGCAGACAGACGTGGCTGCAGCCCCTCACTAACTATTCACCTCCCCTACGAGAAGAATGATGCCCCTGTTCCTTTGACCTTGAGTGTGGGCAAAGCTAGGTTGAAGCCTTTCCCTTTGGAAAAGGGATTTCTCTGAGTCATGCTCCGCTCCTAAATTTAGGGAAACATAAATAAATTAAGTTTCTACAGATAGTAGGGTCAGGAAAGTGGGAAATCTTGTAGTACATATCCCAATCTGTAGTCCATAAAAGTCTTCATGTATTTGTGTAGGCACAGAAATGGGATTACCTCCCCTCGGACCCAAATTCCATTCATACATTCATGCATTCATGCCTTCAGCTGGTCATATATTTTTTTTTCTTTCAGTATTTATTGAGCACCTACTGTGTGCCAGGTGCCGAGACTAAAGAGACAAGTTCAGTCTGTGACTGGCAGGGCTTCCTGCTGGATCCAGCCCAGCTTCTCTGGAAGCATCCATGAAGGACAGACTCCTGGGACAGCTTCAGAGCAGCCCCTGTTCTGTGTGTGGGTGTGTGTGTGAGCATGTGTGTGCACTGGTTCTGGGGAAAAGGTGTCTTACAACTATTGAGAGTGTGCCTCTCAGTAACCAAAGTCTCCACGCCACAGATACAAACATGAGGTTCAGAGAGGTTAAGCAACTTGCCAAAAGGTTGCACAGCCACTACATGCAAGTCAGGGACTCAAACCTAGACCCATCTGACTCCAAATAAACACACTAATGGCTAACGTGATTTAGCACTTAACGAGGTCCCAGGCACTGTTTTAAGAATTTTATATACATTCGGGACGCCTGGGTGGCTCAGTTGGTTAAGCAGCTGCCTTCGGCTCAGGTCATGATCCCAGCGTCCTGGGATCGAGTCCCGCATCGGGCTCCTTGCTCAGCAGGGAGCCTGCTTCTCCCTCTGCCTCTGCCTGCCACTCTGTCTGCCTGTGGTCTCTCCTTCTCTCTCTGACAGAAAATAAATTAAAAAAAAAAAAGAATTTTATATACATTAACTCACTTAGTCCTCATCCCAGCTCCATGAGGGATATATTATTTTCTCCATTTGCTAGATGGGAAACTGAAGCAAGGTTGTAACTTACTCGGGGTCACACAGCATTGAAGCTGGGATTTGAACCCTGGGCAGGCTGATTCCAAACTCTGGCTCTTAGCCAGTGTGCTGGAGAATCGGCCTTCACAGTTGTGTGGGGAGCCTGTTCTGGCTGACTAGGAGGCCAGAAAGAGCCGGAAGGTCCTGACAGAGAGGAGACTCTGGCTGTGAGAACTTCCCCTGAAGTAGGCTGGGTTTGGAAATCCAGGGGAAGGACAAAGAGATGAGCCATTTCCACATCATTTACAATAGAGAAAAATTGTAAAGAACCTAAATGTCCCTCAAGAGGGGAATGAAGAGTTAAGCAGATTTGGTATCCCCACTAAGCGACATGAGGCTCAGATGGATGGATCCTGTCGAAGAGGGTGGGGATTAAGTGTGTATCAAGCAACACGTGCTCAGCCCTGGGCTATGCCACTGCCAGGAAAGGGCACTTTACCTGCCTTATCTCACTGAATCTGCCCCCATGAAATTGTGAGGTAGAGGGATGCCTGGGCGGCTCAGTGGGTGAAGTGTCTGCTTTCAGCTCAGGTCGTGATCCTGGGGTCCTGGGATGGAGCCCCACATCAGGCTTCCTGCTCAGCGGGGAGCCTGCTTCTCCCTCTGCCCCACCCCCCGCCCCGCTTGTGTTCTCACTCTATCTCTCTATCAAATGAATACAATCTTTTAAAAAATCGTAAGGTCGTAATAGTCATCAGCATAATAGCGAAGTGACTCAAGTGCTTCCTAGGTACCAGGCATTGCCTAAGCACTTTAGATACTGCTGTCCCCATTATAGTTGAGGAAACCAGACTCAGAGAGGTGAAGCCGCTTGTCCACAGGGCTCATGTAGCTGGTGCAACATGAAGCCAGAAATTGAATGCAGCTATTTTTGGAAAGCAGGTATGGTCTAAAGGGTTGCTCACTACATAACTAGAGGGGGCAGCAGCTACAGTATAATCTTTGGGGATGGTGCCCTTGGAATTGTGCAGTGGACAACCTGTGCAACCATACATGCTGTCCCCAGGTATGTCTGACCTTAAAATCCTGTCCTTTTCATCAATATCACATCCAAAAAAAAGAAATTATTTTCATGCACACTCTAAGTGGACTCACGTGCAAGCTGGATACATGTGGACATGGGCCAAAAAGTCCACAAAATAAAAATTAAATAGATATGTCGACATGGTGGGATTTAGGGATGATTTTTCTCTTCTCAAATATCCTTCAGTGCTGGTTCTTATTGTGGTTGTTCCCTCTCCGTTAAAAAAAAAAGAAGACGAGAGGCACCTGGGTGGCTCAGTTGGTTGAGCAACTGCCTTTGGCTTGGGTCATGATCCTGGAGTCCCGGGATTGAGTCCCACATGGGGCCCCCAGCTCCGTGAGGTGTCTGCTTCTCCCTCTGACCTTCTCTCCTCTCATGCTCTCTCTTGCTCTTTCTCAAATAAATAAATAAAATATTAAAAAAAAAAAAAAAAAGAAGATGACGATGACGAAGGGACGCCTGGGCGGCTCAGCCAGTTGAGTGGCTGCCTTCAGCGCAGGTCCTGATCTTAGGGTGCTGGGATTGAGTCCTGCATGGGACTCCCTGCTCAGTGGAGAGCCTGCTTCTCCCTCTCCCTCTGCTTGTGGCTCCCTCTGCTTGTGTTCTATCTCTGTGTCAAATAAATAAATAAAATCTTTTTTAAGAAAAGAGAGAGAGAAGAAAACCTGGAAATCTAAAGCAGCTCCACCTGATATGACTTTCTGTAATGGTGACTATTCTCTATCTGTGCTGCCCGGTGCAGGAGCCACTAGCCACGTGTGGCTATTAAACCCTTGAAATGTGGCTAGGCGGACCAAGGAACTGGGATTTATAGGTCACCTTTCGAAAATGCAAATTTAGAGGCTGTGTGTAGGGTAGCTGTGACCGCATGGAACTAGGCAGAGCTAAAGCAGTAATCGGTATTTTTCCTGTCCAGCTGTGTCATTCATGCTTTGCTGTCCTGAACCCCACTGCTGGATTGGAATCCTGCGGGATGGGATGGGAATGTCTGTCCTTCCTTCCTTCCTTCCTTTCTTTTTAAAGATTTTATTTATTTATTTGAGAGGGAGAGCAAGCACATGAGCAGAGGGAGGGACAAGTAGACTCCCCACTGAGCAGGGAAACTGACTCAGGGCTCGATCCCAGGACCCTGAGCTGAAGGCAGACGTCTAACCGACGGAGCCGCCCAGACGCCCCTGGGAATGTCCATTTTTAATAAACTTCCCAGAAGTTCTGAGGCGAACTGCCAGTGGACACCCCTGTGAGAAATTAGGGAGATCTGGTGCCGGTCCCACCACTGGGCACCCCAGGGGAGACGAGAGGGGCCGGCAGGTTCCCAGAGTCATCGGAAGGCATCGAAGGACTGCCTTCCAGTGTCAGTAGCCCTTCTGCAGAAGAGCCCCCCAGACAATGGCGGGGACCCACAGGGAGATGGGTTACGGCTCACCGTAGCAGAGGACTTCCTAGAGTCAGGGTTGGCGTGAGCAAGAGCACGCTAGTGGTGTCGCAGATGGCTCTGGGCCCGGGTTCGGAGTGTGCCCGCTGCTGGCGGGGCCGGTGGGTGCCGGGGTGCAGACAGGCTGACACACGGCAGGAGATCGTCAGCCTCGAGGGCCCGTGAGGGGGAGCGAGTGTGGGCAGGAGGATCAGCTTTGTTCCAGTCAGAATCCAGGAGGCCCTTGGGGCTCTACAGCAGGAGAGAAAAGCCACCTGGGCCCTTAGGAGCAACTTCACCCCCGTCTAGAAATGGTTAACAAGAGTCGTTTTCCTCCAGAGACCAATGGTGGCTTTGGGGACAGACAGCCTGGCTGTGTGACCTGGGTCAGTTACTTCACCTCTGGGAACCTCACTGTCCCCCACTGAGAACAAGGCTTAATGACGGTGCCTTCCCCACTTCAGAAGGCAGGACTTTCTAACCCAGTGCCAGGCACGTAATAAAGCTGAGTAAATGGAAGCCAAATAGGGGAAAAAAGAGAAAAAAGAAGAAGAAGAAAAGAAAAGAAAGGGCGGGGGAGGAGTCCTCTGTCCTCACCCACAGGCCCAGCTGTGGTGAAGAGACAGGCTTGAACACTCTAGAAGGCCCTGGGAGCTCCTCGGAGCCGAACCTCAAACACATTCTCCAGCGTGGCTGGAGCTCACAAGCCGGTCATAAAAACCCTCCAGCGACACTTCAAAGGTCAGCCTCTTGGGGAGCGCAGCGTGGTCCCAAAGCCAGGGTTCCCTGAGCCCCGGAGGAGGGGCCCATAGCCTTGGCTGCTGGCTGTGGGGGTAGGGCCCTTGGACCCCCAGAGGGACAGGTTCTTCTGGGGCCAAAGAAACTTGACTTTCCATGAAGCTGACTATGCAGGGTGGGGTCCGTGGACAGGATTCAGCGACTCTATGAATCACCCAGAGTGCCACATGAAACTGTGCGTGCACCTGTGTTTTTCTGGGGGAAGAGCCCACAGAATTCCTCAGATTCCACAAGGGGTTCACCGGCGAAAGAGGGGAAGGACAGTGAGCCAGGACCTGGGTTTCGGCTAGGAAGAACACTAGTGCGGAGAACGGTTGTCTGTGTAAAGTCCTACTGTGTTTAGCACGTTCTCAGGAAAGCCCCGGACGGTTCTGTCCTCTCTGTGCCACCCTGATGGGGAGGAATAGTCACTGTTGTCGCCCCATTGCACAGACGGTGGAACTGAGGGCCCAAGGGGGAGGGGGAGGGGAAGGCAGTCATTTGCTCCCTGGGTGGGCTGCTGGTTGCCTGTCCCCCACTGCCCCCAGGCATGCCCAATTGCTGGGTCAGGGGTCAGCTCCTAAGTCCCCCACCCCAACCCCAACCTGGCCCAGAGGGAGTAGAGAGGAGGCAAATGTGTATCCTCAGTGTGGGACTGTAGTGGGTAGAACTTGGGATCCCACAGCCTTGCTGGGAGCCCTTGGCCAGTCGGTGCCCCCCACCCCGTGCCTCTTTCCCCATCTGCGAAAATCAGGGGCTGTAAGGTCCCCTCAGGTCTGAGTCCTTGAGAAGACAGTCACGGGCTTGAACCCCAGAGCCTCGGCGGGTTGGCTGCAGAACCAAGCTATGGGGAGTGAGAACATCTCTCTTCCTAGCCACCCTGACTCCCAGCAGGTGCTGACTCCAGGCCTCCAGAGGCCCTCGGGCTCTTCACTGGGAGGCAAAACCCCACGCTGGGCCCGGAGCAGCGACTTCGCCCTGGTCTGGAAATGGTTAACGAGGGCAGCTTTCCCCCAAATACCAACTCCTTATTAAAATGTAGGTCTTACAATAAATTTGGCATTTGGCCACCAACCTTAGATTCAAACCAGACGGACAGAGGCTAACCTCCTTCTCAGACCAAATTCTGAGCCGAGGGCTGCTCTTTTCCCTCCTGAATGCCTCCCCGGCTCCCCTCCCTCCTGGGGCCCCACTTTAGCCAGGTGCCCTCACTTTCTGGAGGTGGTTTCGGGGTCTGGGGAGTGAAGAAGGCTGGCCGACACAGATGTGGCCAGAGGAGCCTGGAAGTTTGAACACTTGGGCTCTTGGGCTGCTGAAGCCATAGGCAATCAGGCCCTGGAACCCAGAAGCCTTGGGTGGGGGACATGAGGGGAGGCTCTGGAAATCCAGAGCCTTTGAGCTGGCCTTGACTTCCTGGCCCTTTTCTCTGCCTGAGAATAGGACACAGGTATTCTCTGCCTATAGCTTTGTCTCTGCTCCCCCCATTGGGCCCAATGACCCCATTTTCAAAGGCTTCTCCTGGAGTCCCCTCACCCCAGCTCAGGGGGGCTCCTCTCCTTGCCATTCTATGCTGATCCCAGTGGCTCTCTCTGCCCCCCGCCCCCCGCTTTTTCCTGTACTACTTTTTACAGAACAATTTATTGAGATGTAATTCACATACCATTTTAAGTGTGCACTTCAGTGATTTTTAATATATTCAATTGTGCAACCATCACCATGATTTTAGAGCCTTTCCATCAGCCCCCCCAAAACCCCTGTGCCCCTTAGTCATCCTCCTTCCCTCCCCACCCTGACCATCCTCACCCCCAGGCCTTAGCAACCACTGATCTCTCTCTGTAGGTTTACTTTTTCTGGACATTTCTTTATCTTTTTCTTTCTTTCTTTTTTTTTTTTTTTAGGTTTTATTTATTTATTTGACAGAGAGAGAGAAAGAGAGCGATCACAAGTAGTAGGCAGAGCGGCAGGCAGAGGGAGAGGGAAGGGAGAAGCAGGCTCCCCGCCAAGCAGTGAGCCCAAACTGGGGCTCGATTCCAGGCCCTCCGGGATCATGACCTGAGCCAAAGGCAGGCGTTTAAACGACTGAGTCACCCAGGCACCCCTGGACATTTCTTAAAATTAGAATCATCCATTATGCAGCCTTTCATGGGTGGCACGGACTTCTTCCACTCAGCATAATATTTTTTTTAATTTTTTTTTAATTTATTTATTTGTCAGAGAGAGAGGGATAGAGAGAGAGCGAGCACAGGCAGACAGAGCGGCAGGCAGAGGCAGAGGGAGAAGCAGGCTCCCCGCTGAGCAAGGAGCCCGATGTGGGACTCGATCCCAGCACGCTGGGATCATGACCTGAGCCGAAGGCAGCCGCTCAACCAACTGAGCCACCCAGGCGTCCCCAGCATAATATTTTTAAACATAAGTAATGTTTTTAAGAGTTCGTCCGTGTCGTAGCATGAATCAGCACTTAATTCCTTTTTACAGTCAAAAAGCATTCCCTTGTGTGGACGGACCACGGTTTGTTTACCCATTCATCAGCTGATGGACACTTGGGTTTTTTCCAAGTTTGGGTTGTTATGAGTAATGGTCATTTGTATGCTTTTGTCTCTGTGTCTCACTCCTCTTGGGATATACCTATGAGTGGAACTGCTGGGTCAGATTGTCACTCTGTGTTTACTATTTTGAAGACCTGTCAGATTCTTTTTCCAAGGGGCCACACCATCTTTCGTTCCCACTTGTGGTGCAGGAAGGTTCCCATTTCTCAAATACTTGCCTACACTTGTTATCTTTTTTCCATGCAAGCAGTCTCCTGGGTGTGAAGTGGTGTCTCATTGTGGTTTCGATTTGCATTTTCCTGATGACTAACGGTGAACATCTTTCCACATGCCCCTGGGCCATTTATTTATTTGGAAAAATGTCTCTTCCTATCCTTTGGTCATTTTTTTTTTTTAGGATTTATTTTACTTGTTTGAGAGAGAGAAAGTGCACAAGCTAGGGGAGGGGCAGACAAAGAGAATCTGGAGCAGACTCCGGGGCTGAGCATGGAGCCCAACAAGAGGGTCGATCCCACGACCCTGAGATCGTGATCTGAGCCGAAATCAAGAGTCAGACGCTTAACTGACTGAGCCACCCGGGGTACCCCGATCCTTTGCTCAATTTTAATTGGATGACTTGTCTTTTTATTGTTGAGTTTAAGCGTTCTTAAGATCTTCTAAATACAAGCCCCTTACGGAACATATGATTCTTTTCACTTCCTTGACGGTGTTGACCAAAGTTTGAATTTTGATGAAGTCCACGTCATCTTGCTTTCTTTAATTGCGCGCCCTTTGGGTGTCACATCTAAGTAACCAATGTCTGGCCTTTCAGAGGGGAAGGCAAACTGGCTTTGGGTGTTGGGACTTCCCATTGTTTTCTGGAATGAAGCATTCCTTCATTTATCTAATCACCCATTCAGAAATATTTCTGAAACCAAACTTCTTGCCCAGTCCTAGGGATACAGAGGTGACAAGGCAAACCCAGTCCCTGCCTTCCTAGAGCTGAGTTAAACGGGAGAGACAAGCACAAAGTAGGTAACCCAGAAGAGAAAAACAACCTCATTACAGATGTGTGGGTGAGGGAGAGGGCCCAGGGGCCTATTAGGAGGAGATGTGACCTGGCCTGGGGGCTGGGAATACTTCTCAGGGCAGGGAATTTAGGCTCAGGCTAAAAACTATGTAAGCCTGTGTCAGGCAGAAATGGTGCAGTGCCCCAAGTAGGGGGAACAGCTTGGGCAAAGGCCCTGAGGTGGGTAGGAGCTCACATTGTCTGGAAAGGCAGATCCTGTTGGTGCCCAGGCCTCTCCGCTGGGTTTTCTGAGGGGATCCGGTCATCCTCAGGAAGGGAACGCAGCACATCGTGGCCTTTGTGCATGGAAGGGACAGGCTCCAGACCCCAGAAAGGCCCAGATGCATGGCAGCTGTACCTCTAGGACTCTGCTGAGGTTTCTAGGGCATCTTTGGGAGCCTCCCCAGTCTCCTCCAGACTGCACAGTAAGCTCAAGCCCGCTTTGGCCCCCTTGTCACTGGTCACTGGCTGGGGGCAGGGAGGGGAGTCTGGGCACGAGAGTCCCAGGCTGTTCACTCATTCATTTACTCAACACTCAAAAAATATTTGTGAAGTGTTTACCTTAAGCCAGGCCCTGTGATGGGTTCCAGAGGGACAAAAAAATAGTAAGTTCCAGGCCCTGTTGGACCCATGACCCCACATTTACTCTACAGTGTGACACAGCTACAACAGGGAGTCTGGGATGGCTTCCTGAAGGAGGTGACATTCTGCTGAGACATGAAGGTGAGTCAGGAAGGAGAGAGGAGGGGTTGCGAGCCCAGGAACGGTAGACACAGGGGTCCACAAGTGAGAGGTGTGTATGTCCAATGTGAGTACCAACCTCAAGGAGGCTGCAAACCCAGGACAGCGGCCCTGAGCCCTCCTGAGGACCGGGCCCATCCAGTGGATAGAGCCAGAAAGGCCCTCTAGAGAAAGGCTCCGTCCTTCTGTTGTGTTCACCATGTCCAGGTCCGGGCTGGGGGCTGGGGCTACCTCCTCTTTCCATTTTCTCTGGCAACTGGCTACCAGGGATGTGTCAAGAAAAGAACCCGGCCAGGAGGGTGGGCTTTCTTTGCTGTGTGACCCTGGATAGGTCCTGGCCCCTCTCTGGGCTTCTCCCTGTCTTCTCTCTAGGACAGAGCAGCCCTGTCTTCCCCTGTTGATACTGTGGGGGGCCTCCAGGGAGATGATGCTAGGAAGTCTGCCTGTGTGATCTCCCCAGAGGACCTGAGCCCCTCCTTTGTGTCTTAGGCCTGGTCGCTCAGTGTCCAGGACCAAGGCCAGCTTGGCTGGACATGAAACCAGCTCTTACGTCCCTTGCTTGGGATCCTGGCTGGAGTGGGGCTGGCCACCTGGGGAAGGGCTCCAGGGACCATGCTTCTCCTTCCTCCTGTTACTCCTTCCTTTCTTCCTTCTAACGTTGCTGGCCTGACTCAGTGCCATGCCTGACCCTGGCCCTGCCCTGGAAGATCTCACAGGCTGGGCAGCCTGCACACCTTTCCCTCCTGCATGCTACTCCAGGCCCTAGCTTGTGTGCCCGGGAGCCCCAGCACACACCCCACCCAGCTCCGGAAACACCTCTGCGGACTTCAGTCCCCCTCCTCCTGGGTGTATCATCGACCCTAAGCCCCTGGAGAGACCCTCAGAAATCCGCCTGCAGGAGGAACAGCTGCCCCACACCAAGGGGGGCTAAGAGCCTGGGTTCTGTGCCCACCTGCAGGTTCAAATCCCAGCACCGGCCTTTTTCTTTCCTTTTTTTTTTTTTTTTTTTTAATTAGACAGAGATCACAAGCAGGCAGACATGCAGGCAGAGAGAGAGAGAGGAGGAAGCAGGGTCCCCACCGAGCAGAGAGCCTGATGCGGGGCTCAATCCCAAGACCCTGAGATCATGACCTGAGCTGAAGGCAGAGGCTTAACCCACTGAGCCACCCAGGCGCCCCAGCACCGGCCTTTCTTAGTCAGATACAGCTTTGACATATTCCTTAACCCTGGGAGCCTCAGTTTCCTTATCTGTAAAATCAGGCCAAGAGCCCCCGTGTAGGGTTCATGAGGAGCTCCTTGTTGTTCCCATTTTTCAGTGAGATGCCTGGGGCCGAGGGCGGGGGCAGGGGTGGGGGTGAGGGCAGCGGGGGTGGGGGTGGGAGGCTCGGTCCTCCTTAACCACTGGGCAGTCCGGCCTTTCCCTTCTCCCTCAAGGAGGCGCGAGGTTACCCTCAGCGCCTCCTAGTGGCGCTCGGTGACAGCTCAGGGCAGTTTCCAGGATTCCTCCTGGAGCCCGACAAAGGAGAACCAGGGGTCCTTCCAAGGAACCCTCCTCTCTTCCAGGAGACCTGGGAGTGGGGGCCGAAGCTGCAGGCCCCTCCGGGCCCTCCACCGCCACTTAGTTCCTCAGACTTCCCTGGCTGTAAATATTTCTGCTGCTCCGAGCTCCTCTGACGAAGGCCCCGGTGTTAATTTGTTAAATCCACATCAAGGTCCTGGGGACCCGCTGTTTATTTTTGTGAACGTGTTGGCAGAGATCACATTGGAAGGGGGGAGAGGGGCTGCTTATTTGGTCAGAATAAATGCTAATTAATAAAAGTTATTTATTTGGGTTGGAGCTCGCCACGGCCCCGGGGTCAGGCGCAAACTGACTTTTTGAAGCAAAAACAAACAGAGAGCGTCTCTCAACAGCTTGAGAAAGGCAGAAACGAAGAGGCTGGGTTTATTTGTCTTAGGAAGAATTTGCAGTTAATTCCCTCCAGACTGTTTAGACCCTTAAATTACACGGAATAAGAAAAACCCTGGGTGCAGGGGAGAGGAGCCAGGAACACTCGATCAGTTGGCCGAGAGCGTAGTTTTTAAATGTCTTTGGCCCGCATTCAGCCAAATAAATGGTATGTGTGAAATAATTTAATGGCAGAAAACTGTGCACAAGTCTTTTTTTTTTTTTTTTTTTTTTGGTATCGTAATGTAATCGGGGACGAAGTAATTTGGTTTTAAGGGAGAGAGAGCGTGGCAGGCCTCTCCCCCCACCCCCATCCGAAGACGTGTCTCTCTCCCCCGATCCAGCCCTGTAATGGCAATGGCACCAGGGCAGCCGTGTAAACGCAGGCGAGTTTGGGCTTAATTCTGAACCCCGGAGAAAAGTGGGACTTTTACTGAACAAAAGGAGATTTGGGGCACAGCCTGACTTGGAAAGAGCGGGGGCCCCAGCAATCGCTGGCTGGAGGCTTAGTGAGTATTTCTTTCTTTTCCAAGTGCTTGGAAGTCCCAGCGCGGAGCCCCTCCATGGGGGACACACGTGCCCGCCACGATCGGTGTCTCAGGAGAGGACGCAGGAGCTTCAGGTCACAAATATCCAGCACAACTGCTGGGAAGCAGAGGCCAGCCGGTGGGTTCGAGTCCTGGGTCACCTGCAGGATGCTGCTTGGGGTGTCCTCAACCTCGGCGGCTTCTTAGCCTCTGCCTGCAGTGGGGACCGAAGGGCCTGGGGAGAAACACCCTTGACCTCGGGCATGAAGCCGCTTGCACGGAAGCAACAATGCTAAGGACAGTGACCGTTTATGGAGCAATTCCTCTGCTCTGGGCACCGCACCAAGTTAAACTCTGCTCCTCGTAGGAACTTTATGGGACCTCGGGCAAGCCATTGCCCCTCACAGCTCCCAGAGGGGAGCTCTTCCTTTGGAACAAAGAGGTGCTGATGGACCCATGGACAGACATACTAATGTCTTCCCCCACCCCTCCCCACTAGGCCAGGCTGGAGATCCAGGGGCATTTCCACACCAGGGAGGTGCCGTGAGCCTGCAGGCCTCCTAGAGCCAGGACTGAGATGGCGACAGACCCCTGTGTCACCTTTCCTAGGAGCAAGGTGGGCAAGGGAGGAGACCCCCACTGCTGCGGCCGGCAGAGCCTTCTGACCAGCAGGAATTCCAACCCAGAGGGACAACCTTGGCCTCAGTTTCCCCGTGTGTGGAGTGGGGTAACACCTCCTAGGGCGGGGGCAGAGATTCGGTGGGTGGCAGCATGGGCGACGCTTGGCACTGCTCGTGGGCCGAACCAGCTTTTGCCGAGCCTGCCCCATCGGAGCTGCCTTGATGTGACCCTGGAGACAGCGGACCCCAGACCTGCAAGGAGACCAGCTGAGGTTGGTGTGGGAGGCCTGGGGTTGTCTGGGGGCCCGGCGCTAAATGCCTTCACGTGAGGGTTTCAGCTCCAAGTAACCACACAGTTTAACTGGTGAAAGAGCCAAGTTTCTTCCGGCGCCCACTTGGCGGGGCCAAGGCTGCAAAATGGTATTCATTTAAACACCCTCCGTTTTGAATTGCTCAGAAACTTCTCGAAAAAGTCTCCTTTTTTGGCTGAAATGCCTCCTGCGTTGGGTGTGTGCCCAAATAGCATTGCCTGGAGGGGGGCGGAAATCATCTCTGGGATGGCTGGTGTTCCAGAAACTTCCATCCTGCTTTCGGGCTATTGATCACCACCCGGTTTTCAGCTCGTGGGCCCTTGTTGTTTTTGGTTTAGCTTTCTTGCCGCTCCAGGGGACAGGGATGTGGGGCAGAGAGACATTTGCAGGCATCAGACATTCTCATCCATCTTCGCCTTTTCTCGGAGGAGAAGGGTGAGGAGAGAAGGCTGGAGCCCGGCCAGGGGACGAGGCGGCTCCCTTGGGGCCACTCGTGTTCCCGGCCACCCCCCGCCCCCACATGTGACTCCTGCGTTTGCAACAGTCCTGAATGTCCTGCTAGACTAGCGCCGTGAGCATGGTGAACGAGATAATTCTTTGGTGTGCGGGCCTGTCCTCATCCTGTGTATCAGCGCCCAAGCCTCTACCCGTTCAACCCCCGTAGCACCTCCCACCTCCAGTCCTGACCATCAGAAATGTCTCCAGGGCGCCTGGGTGACTCAGTGGGTTGAGCCTCTGCCTTCAGCTCAGGTCATGATCCCAGGGTCCTGGTATCGAGCCCCGAATCCGGCTCTCTGCTCAGCAGGGAGCCTGCTTCCTCTTCTCTCTCTCTCTGCCTGCCTCTCTGCCTGCTTGTGATCTCTGTCAAATAAATAAATAAAATCTTAAAAAAAAAAAAAGGAAAGAAAAAAGAAATGTCTCCAGACACTGTCAGGTGTCCCCTGGAGGCAAGATTGTCCTCCTTTGAGAACTACCCATCCAAACCCAGCTGTAAAATCACCTTTTCCCAGGCACTGCCCTGTGCAGGACCACCTACGCCTGCCACAATCAGTATCCACTAGTTTCACGGAAAGCTTCATCCTCAAATCCAATCCGTTGGTTGCTCGAGAGTCAATAAATCCTGCTAACGTGGGAGCATCTTGAAAACAGAGGTCGAGTGGTATTCATCGTTGGGCCTGGAATGTTCTAGAAGCTCAGGAGAGCAAATACCCAGCATTGTGCATGTTAAGGGAACATGTAACTGGGAAAGCAAAAATCCAAGGTATGGACTTAACTCCAAAAGGTTGGCAGTATGTTCTGTGGTCCAAACTGAGCAAAACAGGCCTTCCCATACACCGCTGGTGGGAAGCCTTATGGGGGACTCTGGCCACCTCTAGCATTTTTCTCACTGGCCCAGCAATCCCGCTTCTAGGAATCTGTCCCAAATATGCGCTGGCAAAAAATAGAAAATCATGTCTGCATGTGGTTCTTCGTCATGGCATTCTTTCAGTGGCAAAAGATTGGAAAGGGGCCAGGTGCCTGTCAGTAGGGCTCCGGGGGGATAAACCACGGAGCGGTCCCCCACCCAAGTGCTTGGGGAGTGATTCCTGTGCACTGGATGGAGGGATCCCTGGCTTCTCCTGCTAAGTGGGAAAAAGTGAGGTGTGGAGCTGTACGTGCTATACTACTTTTTGATAGAAGAGAAAAGATATCATACATATTTTATTATATTTGCAAAAAGCTATGCTGGAAGGATAAAACAAAAACTGCTTTAAAAAATAAGTTCCAGGGGCGCCTGGGTGGCTCAGTGGGTTAAAGCCTCTGCCTTCGGCTCAGGTCATGATTTCGGGGTCCTGGGATCGAGCCCTGCATCGGGCTCTCTGCTCAGCAGGGAGCCTGCTTCCTCCTCTCTCTCTGCCTGCCTCTCTGCCTACTTGTGATCTCTCTCTCTGTCAAATAAATTAAAAAAAAAAAAAAAAAGTTCCAGGCACCTGCCTGGGTGGCTCAGTCGGTTAAGCGTCTGCCTTCACTCAGGTCATGATCCCAGGGTCCTGGAATTGAGTCCCGTGTTGGGCCCCTGCTCAGCCAGGAGTCTGCTTCTCCCTCTAACCCTCCCAAGTGCTAGTGATCTCTCTCTCTCTCTCTCTATCTCTCTCTTTCTCTCTCCCTCTCCCACTCTTAGATAAATAAATAAAATCTTAAAAAATAAAAATAAAAAATAAGTTCTGCCAGGTGGAGGGAGGGAACATGAGAGAAAATAGAGTGTGGGGGAAACAATCCACATAAAGAGGGTTATGTTTGTTGTGCCAAGGCAGAATGGTGTTTGGAATATTATCGAGGAATAGGCAAGTTGAAGCACCGGGGTGTTCAGCATGATCTCATGCTTGTAAATTTTTTTAAATGTACATTTGTCATCTCGTAAAGCGTGGGGAGTGGAGCTGGGGAGAGGGGAGTGTTTTGTTTTACTGCTGACCCTTCTCTGGTATTTGAATCTGTTACTGTGACAAGCAGTGACATTACTTGGTTATTAAAATATACATTTTTAATAAAATCAGAGGCGAGACGCCTGGGTGGCTCAGTTGGTTGAGCGGCTGCCTTCGGCTCAGGTCATGATCCCAGCGTCCTGGGATCGAGTTCCGCATCGGGCTCCTTGCTGGGCAGGGAGCCTGCTTCTCCCTCTGCCTCTGCCTGCCACTCTGTCTGCCTGTGCTTGCTCGCTCTCACTCCCTCTCTCTCTGACAAATAAATAAATTAAAAAATAAAATCAGAGGCACAAGGAAGTGCTGAGTTTGGTGGTGTTGCATGTGTGTGTGTGGGGGGGTGAGTGTAGCAGGGGATCTCAGGTGGTCAGGAGGGCTCCCTGGAGGAGTGGACAATGAACTGGGCCCTTGTGGAAAAACAGTCAAGTCCAGTTCTGCCCCTCAATAAAATGGAAATGTGGCAATAATGGCTGTTCACCCCCTGGCTATTCCCACCTCTTGTCCGTTGCCTCTAATGCCTTCTCTCCCTCCCTCTGATCTGATTGGAAAATTCCTGTACATCCATCAAAACCCATTTCAAGCACCACCTCCTCTGAGGAGCCTTCCCTGATTGTCTCCCCATAGCGGGCCAGAGCTGAGTATCCTCCTGCACCCTGGTGTTCCCTTGGTCCCACATCACTGGGCCTCTTATTCTGGGGCCTATCTCCCTGTCTGCTCCAGCTCTTTCCAGTACCCGGCACAGCCCCTACCACACAGTAGCTGCTCAGTTAATATGTGTGGAAGGGATGAAGGAAGGTGTGAACTCCAGGGATCTGCTCCTGCTCTCGGGGCCGGACCGTCCATCCAGCAGTGGGGGAGACTCGAGGAGAGCACACAGTGCAAATTGCCAAGCTAATGCCCGAGTCATGACCCCCTGGGTGAGCTGCCCACCCACCTACTGACCCTTGGCCCCTCCGCAGGTGAATGTCCCAGCCCCGGGCGCGGCGGCGCCGCCAAGCGGAAGAAGAAGCAGCGGCGGAACCGCACCACGTTCAACAGCAGCCAGCTGCAGGCGCTGGAGCGGGTGTTCGAGCGCACGCACTACCCCGACGCCTTTGTGCGCGAGGAGCTGGCCCGGCGCGTCAACCTCAGCGAGGCGCGTGTGCAGGTGAGCAATGCGCACCTGGCGGGGAGACGGGTAGCCCGCCGTGGGAGCGCGCAGCCACCTCTCCCTCGGGGCTCCGGAGCCTCTGAGGAGGGGAGGCCTGTAAGAGCAGGAGCATCCGAGACCGGGAGGACTCAGGTTCAAATCCAAGCCCTGCCACTTACCAGCGGTGTGGCCTTGAGCAGGTTACTTAACCTCTCTGTGTTGAAGGTGCCTCCCTGGAAAGTGAGGAGCACATGGGTCTCTTTTATAGGGTTCTTGGGAGAATTAAAGGAGGTAACAGATTTGCCAAGCGCTTACTTAGAGCAGTGCTTGGCGTGAAAGGTTTTTATTTAAAAAAAAAAAAAAAAAAAAAGTCGCGTTAAAGTGTTAAGGGCCGCTCTGGGCCAGCTCTGGGCCCAGCGCTCAGCACGCCCCTCTCCAGTTACAACCTTGTAACAGCGAAGTGCTCGTGCCCTCATTCCTCCGTGCGTTCCCTCGCCCTTTCTCTCACACTCACTTACCCCGCGGTAGAGTCATCCCCGTTTTACAGATGAGGAAACCGAGGCCCAGAGAGGGGAAGCTGCCAGCCCACAGCTGGTGGCAGAGCGGGCACGCACTGCATCCAAAAGGACGTGGGTCCCCTTTGCCGCCTGCTGCACGCGGTTCAACACCCCTCCCCTGCCCCCCAGGTCTGGTTTCAGAACCGCCGGGCCAAGTTCCGCCGAAACGAGAGGGCCATGCTGGCCAACCGCTCCGCCTCCCTGCTCAAGTCCTACAGCCAGGAGGCCGCCATCGAGCAGCCTGTGGCTCCCCGGCCCACCGCCCTGAGTCCCGATTATCTTTCCTGGACAGCCTCGTCCCCCTACAGGTGAGAGCAGGAACCCCGGTCCGGCCAGGAGGGGGCGGAGCCCGAGGAGTCTCCGCCCCCTCCCAGGATCCGCGCGAGCTATGGTCGTCCCCAGGCGCCGCTGAAGCCCGGGTCTGCGGAGTAGTGAGTGCGCATGAGTGTAGGTGTGTGTGCGTGAGTTGCATGATTGTGAGCACGTGTGCACTCGAGTGCTTGTGTGATGCTCTCTGCTGGAGCCCTGGTCTTGTGCGAGGCGAGATCCAGCAGGTGGGCCCGTGGGGTCAGAATCCCTAAGGTGCCCATGGTGGCCAGCTCTCCCGCCCTGTCCTTACCTAGCAGGAGACCCACCCAGAGGGATCTTTCTGAACAGGTGTGTGTTCCCTCCTCCCCCATCCCGCTGTGTGCCTGGCCCTGCCCGGGCACTGAGGGTGAGCAGGACCCAGGGAGGCTGCTCCATGTCCGGTGGGGTCTGTGCTTGTTTCTGACTCCTCCCCAGATCCTGCAGCCCCAGCCTTGCCCAGCCCCTGGGGGGAGGGCTTCCCAGGAGAGTCAAGGGAGGAGGGGAGGCAGAAGGACTAGAGGCTGGCAGCCGGAAGTGGTCAGAGCCACATGTCCTTGTGCCTTCTGTCGCCCCCCAGCACGGTGCCACCCTACAGCCCTGGAGGCCCAGGCCCTGCGACCCAAGGAGTCAACATGGCCAACAGTATTGCCAGCCTCCGTCTCAAGGCCAAGGAGTTCAGCCTGCACCACAGCCAGGTGCCCACGGTGAACTGATGACCGTCCCCCCAGGAACCCGCTGCCTCCCTGGTCTAACAACAGCCAAGAGGGCAGACATGAAAGTGACCTTCTCCTGTCCGCTGTCTCCAGGGCGGGCTGATTGGGCTCTCCTGGCCCCTCTCTCCAGTCCAGACTGCTGGGCCCAAGAGGCTGCTGAGATGCTGGGAGCCCTTTGTCTACAGCCGTGGGAGACCTTGGCCCATGACCTTTGGAGGGGTTGGGCCAGAGATGGAGAAGGAGCCCACCAAGGACTACATTTATTTTGTGTATTAAAGCCGAAAAGCTTTTTTCTTTAAGAAATAAAATTAAAAAAAAAAAACAACTTTAAGCCCCAAAAAGTTTGAGGGAAGGCAGATAAGGTCAGCAAAGCAATTGAGTGGATGGCCTTCTGGGGCCCTGCTCTGGCCTGCAGCCCTCATGAGGACTGCCCTGGGCCCAGCTCAGACCAGCCACCAGGCCAAAGCCAGATGCCCTCATGTCTGAGCCTTCTTACGAATGAATCCATCATCCAGCAGAGCCCCACGGGTAGGGAGTCGGGTAGGAGGACAGAGGCCTGCCCTGGACCCCAACGGGCACCTAGGTATTTGGGAGAAACCCCGCTGTGTGACTCTGGGCAGATCCCTTCCCTGTCTGGGCAGAGAGTGTCCCCTCTGCCCTATGGTTGGGGGCAGGGTGGGTGACCATGGATCCCTGGGCTGCCCAGACTGTGGGTGGAGGGTAGATGCTGGAATTAAGTCTCTTATCTCAGAAGTGATAACGCAGAAGGTGTGGGACACTCTTGGGGCCTAGGCAAATGACCTGGGAAGTAGGGGCGCATAGTGGAGGTCCCATGCAGCTTCGAAGGACAGAGGAGTGGTCCTAACAGCCAAGGACACTGGAAGACCTTATCAAGTCCACCCACCTTTTTGCAGATGATACCTGTGGGTGACAGAGGACACACATACCCAGCTAATGACATGACTCTGCAGGAAACCAGGGTGAAGGGAGTGGTTGTAGCCAGCCCCTTCTGCCTGGCCCCCACCAGCCTCTTCTGCGGGGCATACCCTCCGGGGAAGTTCAGAGTCATTTCTGCCAGTAGTGACCTCAGCCAGTCCCCAGCAAGTAGCACAGCACTCCCTGAGCCCCAGAGGGCATAAAGATGACCAGCCGCTCCTGGTGATGGCCCTCGTTGTGACACAGTGGTCACACCCTGATGGAGCCAATCAGAGGGACCTCTTCTCCCACAGTCTGCCCTGCCCACACTGTAGCAAATACCCCAGGTGTCAGCTGTCTCCCGCCCCATGGGCTACATCTCCTAGGTGACCTCAAACAGGTCAAAGCCTCGTAACAATCCTTGCGTGGGGGACAATCCCCATTTCTGTGTTAGAAGGTATGCTAATGATACGTCTGAGTGAGGGGAGGATCCCTCCCCATTTTCCCGCATTTACCCCGAGATCTTCTCCCCAATACTTCGTCTGGGATTTCACCGTGAATACTGGGTTCTTGGGCACTGAGCTCTGCCCGTTCCCAAGGTGCACACCAGCCCAGGACACTCATCGTGTGACTTCCTCGTGGCTGGACAGTCGGAACTCTTGTCGGCCAGAGAGTGTGGGGCACCTATGAGGGTGAGGGAGGTGTGGGCTCTGGCTGAAGGCATGGGAAGGGGGCATTTTGCTGTCTCGTGGGGATCAGGTTCACCAGACTACGAGAGCCAGAGCAGGGGGAGACAGCTGTGCCCTGGACGGTGTGTGGCGGGGGGAGGGAGCTTGTCTCGCTCAGCTCGGCCTCTGCCTTGGCTCGGTGATTTCTGGTCCTCCATTTACTGTTCATTTACTGAACAAATAGGACACACTTGCTGTGTGCCAGGACCCTGAGAGAGCAGACAACTGACACGGGGTCCCTTGCTGCAGAAGCCACATCCAACACAGGGAGCCCCAAACTTGGTCTGAGACATCTGTACAGTCTTCCTGGAAGAGGCATCCTGGAAGGATGAAGGGTTGGCCAGACAAGGAGAGTAGGGGAGAACAGTGCTTCTGGCTAAGGGAACAGCATGTGTGAAGGCCGTGGGGCAAGCCAAAAGCTATCTTTTGGGGCCAATGGGGACAGTTCCAGGGCTGGATCTCCCAGTGAGGGATGAAGGTGGAGAGAAGCTGGCTCAGGTGGGGTGGTGTGGCCAGATCTAGAAGTCTGGATGTCATCCTGGCAGTGGGGAGTCACGGAGGGGATTGGCTTGGTGGAGGGGCACCCCCGCCCCCGGGTTCTGTATAGAGAAGTGGCCATAGGACTAAGAGTGGAGGCAGGAAGGATTCTGCAGAGGCCAGGGCAGCTGTCCAGAGAGGAGCGGCAGCAGCCTGGACCAGATGTGGGCATATCTGGGAGGTGTTCCAAGCACATCGGGGGCAGGGGTTAAGGACAGGATTATGGGCTGAGGGAGATGAGGGAAGCCAGATGGTGGACAGGATTTGGCTTAGGCACACAGAAGTGCCCGAGAGGAAGAAGATCCTGGAAGCAGGACCTGCCTTGTAGAGGTGTCGAGAAGATGCTGGCCTACCCTTCCACCCAGACCAGCGCTGGGGGCCATCATGGCCCAAGCACCCTCCTCCCTCAAGGGGGGCTGACCATTCCCACCCCCACCCAAAGAATCTGCACCAGAGAAGGCCGTTGGCCCACGGGGGGCCAGAGCAGTGCCCTCTTGGCAGCCAGGCGGGCCTCTTTCCTCCACAAGAGCACTTAAGCGAAAGCAAGTGACAGGCTGGCCCAGCTACTGGCCCAAGCTCAGCGCTCAGATGGAAGCATGGCGGTCTCTATTTCCCATCCAAAGAGAGGGTGCCATGAAGCATCGCCAGGTCGGGGCGGCCCGCGGCAGAGATGGGGTCACACTGGTTGGAAGTTGGGGCCTAGAAGGTGGGTCCCAAGAACACCAGCTTCAGAAAAAGCTGGGGGCCTGTTTCCCACAGAGGCGCTGGCCCTACCATGGGACCGCAAGGATGTCAATGTCACTTCCTCCCAAGCACGGTAGAGAAAACAAACCGGCTTAACCATTTACACGTGCTGCTCCAGGGACCTGAGGGAGGGGGCACAGCAGCCCTCCCTGGATGAGGCTGTTGCTAGTGTCCCCCTAATTGCAGGGCTGTTTGGGCAGCCCCTTGGGCACCCATCCCGGGATAGAATTTTCCATGAGGATAAGATACCCAAGGCCCTATCCCCTGCTTGGGAGAACTTGGAAACTTTCTCTCTCCAAATCCCTCTGCCCATTTGGCCAGGCAGGCTTGGGAGAGGACATTGCATAATTTCACTTCTATTTTTTGTTGTTGTTGTTTGAAATAAAAGAACTTGATTGAAAGAAAGAGAAAAGGCAGTCTGGGCTCTCGCAAAACCCAGAACCTGAGGGATAGAGACCGGTTTTACTTTGGGCAAGGCACCTCTGCGAGCCTCAGTTTCCTCTTCTGTAAAATGGGGCTAACAAAAGGGATGCCTGGGTGGCTCAGTGCATTAAGCAGCTGCCTTCAGCTCAGGTTGTGATCCCGGGATCCTGGGACTCTCCAAAGAAGTCCCACATCTGGCTCCTGGCTCAACAGAGTCTGCTTCTCCCTCCCACTCTGCCTGCTGCTCTCCCTGCTTGTACTCTCCCTCTCTGTTAAATGAATTAAAAAAAAAAAAAAAAAAAACTTTAAAAAAATGGGGCTAACAACAGGTAATGAGAACCGAAGCCACCTCATGGGATTGTGGGCACAGAGTTCTCTTCTATAAATGGGCACTTTGGTGTTTACGGTTGAGGGGCACAGAGTAGTGTTGGAGGAAGTCAGACTACTTCCCGTCCTGGGGTGCAAGAACACGTCTTCTGCCCCGGGCACCCAACACACACGGTTCGGGGGCTCTTCCCTCTGTCCCTTCCCTGCCAGAGCAATAGGGCATGCGCAGCCCCTGCACCTCTGTCACCCGCCCCTGGAGGACGCTGTGGGGTCGCTGCTGGGCGCAGAGCCTGGCCACCATCAGGTGCCTGCCCCAGTCTTCTCTCCAAAGACAAAGAAACTAAGCAAATCCCAAATCACCAGCGGGGGTCCCAGCATAAACAGGGGCACTAGCCTTCCTGAAAATGTCCCAACAGTCGTGAAAACGTTCACATGCTGTCACTACCAGTAATTCCATCTCGAAGCCCCACTTCGAGAAGGAATCCAACATGGGGGAGGGGAACCAGGATGTACTGAGCCGTGTGGCACACATTTCGTCCATGCGATGCAAAAACTCTGGGACGAACACAAACCCAAATGTAAATACTGTCGTCTAACTTTTCATCGTGGCTTGTAATCTGTTTGCGTATTCTCTGTCCTGTGGCCAATAACCTTACAGAGAAACAGAACGAGCAGACCAATGCACTAGTCTCAACTGCATAAAAAGCTCTTTAAAGATGGAAAATGTGCTTGCTCCCCACTGTGTCCCCTGTGAGGGGGTGACCCCCTTCCAGAGCTGTCCTTCACCACCTGTGACTCTACCCTAGGTCCCCCAGGTCCGGAAGCTTTGTGGTCATCAGTAACTCTTTTCTATATTGCAAAGAGTGTTAGAGAGCTTCTTAACCCTTTGTTCACACCGTAGAAGGACTGAGCTTGAGATACGGGGGGCCGGGGGGGGGCACCTGGAGATCAGAAGGAGTCCTCAGGAAGGAGTCCTAAAATGGCCCTGTGATTCTCACCCCGGGGTAGTCTCCTCTCCTTGTGTGAGTGTGGGTGCAAACTCCGACTCGCTTTTCACCAAAAATGAAAGAAGTTAGCCAATTTAATTAAGGTCCCTAATCAGATGACTTGACTTGATCGAAAGGGAGATTAATTATCCTGGGTGAGCCTGACCTAAGCAGGTGAGCCCTTTAAAGGAGAGTTGGGTCTTCCCTGAAAGAAGGGATTCAGAGCACAGGGATGCTCTCCTGTCTGCCGGCCTTATCGCCCAACAGCCCTGCGGCAGGCTGCCTGTGGAGGGGCGGCCCCCAGCAGCAGAGGGCGTCAGTCTTGCAACCGACTGCACGGAAAGGGAACGGGCTCTGCCCAATCTGAATGAGCTTGACAGGACACTGAGCTCCAGGTGTGGCCTCAGCCCAAAGGCCTCTTTGACTCCAGCTTGGTGAGACCCTGAACAGAGGACCCAGTCAGGCTGGGCCCTGACTCCTGACCTATAGAAACTGTAAGATCACGAGTGGGTGTTGTTTTAAGCTGTTACATTTGTGGCAACTTGTTCCATGGCATAGGAAAGACTACAGGTGGAGAAGGAACTTGGCTGTCCACCTTGAGCTTGGCCTTCCTCTGCCCATGGCATACCTGACAACCCCAGACCCACTACAGAGGAGACATAAAGCCTTTGCTCAAATTACTTTCCAAGCCACAGGGAGATCCTCCCATCTTACCTCTTTCCAGGCATTCTGCACAAGCTGGCAGATTTCTTGACCTAAAACACAGCCTTGATTTTGCCCCCCTCCCTCCGCCCCTGCACCGCCTAAGCCTCCTGTGGCTCCCGAGGGCTCTCTCTCGGCAACATTCCCTCACCCAGGCCAGGTGTTCGAGGCTCCACCATCTGGCCCGGCTCTCCCTGTCTAGCCTCAATCCCCCCTTACCCCCTGCTCCAGACTCTCCAGATAATCCCACCAGACAGTCCCTTTTCCCTGCCACACTCCTTCCTCAGGCTTTTCTCCTGTGGCCTTGAACATGCATTCCAAAAAGGGTTACAATATTGTGTCAACTTTTTAAAAAACAAAGCCAAATTCTAGATAGTCAGCAGATAGCTCTGCATATCTGGGGGAGTTGTGTGTAGCTTGAAAGAGATTAATTCAATGTTATAATCTTATATTTGGAAATGGGAAGAAAACCCCTCTTGTTTTCATAATTCACACTTTATTTTTTTTTAAGATTTTTTATTTATTTAATAGAGAGAGATCACAAGTAGGCAGAGAGGCAGACAGAGAGAGAGGAGGAAGCAGGCTCCCCGCTGAGCAGAGATCGTGATTCGGGGCTCCATCCCAGGACCCCGGGATCATGACCTGAGCCGAAGGCAGAGGCTTTACCCTACTGAGCCACCCAGGAGCCCCCATAATTCACACTTTAATAAAAAGGTGAAGTTACTCAGAATCTCCTTGGCAGGCACAGATACCAAGAAGGGCGACCTTTGCCCCTGGGATGGCCATGCAGCGGGTATTCCAAGGAGCAGAGATGAGACACATGACCACAATCTCTTTTGGAGATAAATACATACACACACACTGATATATAGTGTATATTTTATCTATGCATATTAAATACATATAAGTGCTATGTGCATTTAAATGCATATTATGTATATAATATGCATAGATTCCTGGATACATTATGCCAATTACCTATCATACGCAAATATATAATACGCATTGTTAAAAAATCTGGAAAGTAATCAACCATAACATGAACAGTGATTTTCTCAGGAATCGTGGTCTCTGGTCTTTGTATATATACTTGTAAATTTCCCAACATGGGTCCTAAAACTTGACAAAACTCTTTTTAAAATCCCATCCAAACTGGAACCATCTTTTTGGAGGACAACGTATACCACAAACCTTAAACACAAGCCCTTCACTCAGTAATTCTCCTCCTAGAAACGGACCTTCGAGAAGACGTGCAAAGAGATTTCTGCTCGAAGATGCCGTGAAGGCATTGCTCATGCTGATGCAGCCTGGAAAATTAATTTCTCCAACAGTAAGGGCAGATTAAGTAAATGATGAGGTTATCCACGATGGTATCCATGATGGAATACCAGCGAGCTGTTAAAATTCGCGTTATTGACCATCGAGAGCCCCGGGAGGAAGGGCAGAGGTACCATTAAGGAAAATCTTGAGCGGACAAAGGAGCCAGTCTGACCTGTTGGTTGTAAGCCCGTGAGCCACAGATGCCACTGTGAGCCATTGATGCCACCCACACCCATGACACACCGTGTCCCCAGTGCTCAGAAACCCTTCCCAAACACTTTTTGTCATGGAATTCCACGCTGGATAAGAGCCGTCCTGAGTCCCCATCTCTGTTACATGTACACACACACACACACAAACACACAGACACACACACATTCATCTTACACACCATTCGTTCACTTCGTAGAGACCTCCTAGGAGCCAGGTGCTCTTCCATGACCTGGGGACACGGGCACAGCAGGAAACAGCAGGGACCCAAACCCCCAACTCCCAGAGGTGCAGAGTCTGGAGGAAGAGACCAACAGTGAAGATCAAGAAGATGCCAGCCTTTTGAGAACACAGCCTCCTGGGGACACGCACATGTACACACACACAGAGGCTTCTAAGCGTCCTGTGGGAATTGGGCTCTGCTTCTGCAGGGGGTCCCCAGATCCTGTCCCTGCCCCTCCAGGACCGTGAAATCAGGCTTTTTGCCCTGCACCTTGCTTGTGCAACACATGCCTGTGCCTCTGGGTCCCTCTCACACCAGGGAAGCTCTTGGAAGCCTTGAACCAAGAAATCCACTGGACGAGGGAACCTCGGGAGTTCCCAGCAGGGGCCCTCATGGGACAGAGACCAACAGCCATCACCTGTCCCAGACTTCCTCCAAAGCCCACTGCCCACACTTCACACCACCCCCAACCCTGGGGCAGGAGGGAGGAGGCAGGTCCAGAGAGGGGGCCCAAGTCTGGTTGGGCTGGTGGCAGGCATGTGGACTGCGGACAGAGACCAGGAAAGGACAACTCGCACTCAGCGCCTCTGGCCAGCTCAGCAGATGTGCTCTGGTCTTGAGGAAACTGCCCGGCTTGTCTCACCTGCTACAGGAAACAGGTGCTGGCTTCCCTGGGCCTGGGTGTACAGCCGAGGGGTCAGCTGCTGCCAGGAGACGGCTCCCAGCCCTCTCCCCATCCTGGAGTGTGTCTGCCCAGGGAGCAGGAGCAGAAGAACAGGCTTCTGGGTGTCCCTTTCCCCTGCAAACCCCTGCAGCTCCTGCCAGCTGCCCCTTGACAGCACCTGGGCGGGCCCCTCCCTGCTTTCCACTCACACCTGCCTCTCTCCTTGGCCCTCCCGCTCCTGGGTGGCAGGCAGGGTGCTGTCCATGGCACTTGGGGAGCAAGGGCCATTGCCTAGCTGTCAACCCCACTCTGCTGGCTTTCTCAGAGATCCTCTTAGGACACAGACCCAACTACACTGATGCCCCTCTGATGTCCCCAACATGGCCCCAAAGCCTCAGATGAGCCCCATTGCTGCTGACCCCTTTAGCCTCATTCCCTGCATATTCCCAACCCCTTTGTCTCCCCTCTACCTTCCCACACCTCTCCACCCTCCACTTCCCAGCCACAAGACCCCAGGAGACTGAACTCTGCTCAGCTTTGCCACTCAGTTTCCTCAGCTTGGATATCCCCCCTAAAACAAGTCCATCTTATCTCCATTCTCAGGTGAGCTGCTGCCTCCCCCTGGAAGACCCCCCGCCGTGCTCCCACTGCCCCATCTCCCCCATTAGGGTGCTGGCACTTGGGGTTGTCACTGTTGTCCCTGTGCCCCCCCCCCACACCATTGCCACCCCCGCGGCCACACCACACCCAAGGGGATCCCACGGAGGTGGATGAATGGTGGGACACGGCACAGGGGCTCCGCGGAACCACCCGCTTCACGCAGGTCCCCGGTTTACAAGGTTCCCGTGGGTGTCGGATGCCCTCCTCACCCAGCCCCGCGCTGAGCACTGTGCCCCCTCGTCCCCTTTCCCAGGGAGGGAAAACACTACAGTATAAAAACTCATACTGGGTCTCTGGCCTTAACCGTATCCTGGCTCAGGAACGCTGGGCAAGCGACTCCTCCTCTCTGAGCCGTACCTCCCTCTTCAAAAACCAGTAATACCTCCCTGCTTGGATCGGTTTAAGGATCCAGTGAAACAAGACGCTCAGTACCGCCCCCAGCCAAGGCTTAGCAAACTGAGCTGAGGCTCTCCATCCCGTTCCAGACGCGCGCGGCCGCCCGAGACTAGACGCCCATCTCGCCACCAGGGGGCAGTGTTACCCACCCCAGCTCTGCGCTCGGAGCGCGGGGTGGGGAGGGCAGGTACTAGCTGGGGATAGCTAGTGAGGCCAGGGGTCCCCTGGGCCCCATAAGGCCCCCACTCACCAGGCCCATCAGCCCTCAAGGGCAGAAGTTCAGGGGCTGCTGGCGGTTGGAGGGAGACGTGCCCAGGGGCCTCCCCAGATCCTGGGGAGAAGGGGCAGCGGTTGGGAAAAGGAGGCAGCAGGCGACTGTGGTCAGAGTAAGGGTTTCAGAAACTGACAGGCGGATGCAGAGCTGACCCCGCGCTTCGGGTGACCCCCCCTGGAGCCTCAGTGTCCTCATCTGCAAAAATGGAATTGATAGAGCATCTTACTCACCCGAGGGAGGGGGTGGCTGGGTGATCAGCGCGCTCGCAGCGCGGCCAAGTGCCCCGATGGGGTGTGTTTGTGTGTTTGCCAGAGACCGTATCCTGTCAGCTTGGCACCCCCTCCCGCTCTAATAAAACTACCCAGCGACAATGGCCAAGCTGGGGCCAAGCTGGGGCAGGGGGGTGGACCCCAGGAACAGGCAGCCAAGAGGTCACAAGGTGGTGGCCGAGCCGGACAGGCCCTGCATTTAATGACAGAAAACCATACCGATCTCAGAACAAGAGTCTAGGAGACACACACGCGCGGGCACCCATCTGTGGTCTTCAGACCTTGCAGATTCTGAAGGAGCCAGAAGTTTCCTTTAAGCGGTTGGTCCTTTAAAGCCCCACTGTCCTTGCTTGACAGCCCTCAGGAGAAGTGAACCGTCCTGGGGAGCCTCCTATTGGCGCCTGCACTTAGGAGAACCCGATTCACCAAAGGAATGAGGACGCAGCGCAGGCCATGTGGACCAGACACAAAAGAACATAAGCCCTCCGCCACCTCACTGAACTCCCAGCCTAAAAGACATTGCAAAACCACACCCTACCCTGGGCCCTGCTTCTAGAGGGAACAGGCAGGGACTCCCAGGCCTGGCCATCACTGGGACACGGGGGAGCTTTTTTACAAAAACCCAGATGTCCAGTACCCTTCCTCCCCTGGAACTAGCAGAACCGGCCTCCTTGGGGTGGATCTAAGAAATCTGCCTTTATTGGAGGCCTGGATCTGGCGGGTCCTTTAGTTTAGAAACCTGGACTGAGTCTCTGGATACTCTTAGCGACAAAGAAGAAATGTGGTTTTTAATACTCTGGTATTAGGGTATGATGGAGTTTTCTATCAATCTTGACATCTCCACATGGTCCAATCAGCTACTTCCCCCCCACCAAAATCCAAGAGGCACTCGTGCACACGTACGTGCACACACTTATGCAAACATACCCAGGCCCACGGTGCCCAGCATCCCAAGTTCAGCGGGTTGCCAAGAAGCCAGGTCCCCGGGGCCTAGCACAATCTCGAAGGGACACCCAGTCCCCCAGGTACAGTCACTGCGGCTCAGGGCCAGCTTTCTGGTGGCCGAGGAGGCATCCGCTGCAGGTCACAGGTGGCGGGCTGCTTCCCAGATGATCTGCAGGGCCATGGAGGCGCAGGGGAGCTGGGCCACAGTGTAGGCCAGGGAGCGGGTGGGCGCCCGCAGCTTCCCCAAGTAGGCTACGGTGTGCACCATGCGGCCCAGGAAGAAGACGAGGAAGTGCATGTGGGCGACGAAGGGGTCAGGCCCCAGGATGGAGTAGACGAAGCCCAGGAACAGGAAGGGGTAGATGGTCTCCATGTCGTTCCGGTGGGCTCTGGGAAGGCAAGGGGAGGCAGTCAGCCAGGAGTCAGCCGGGGCTCCCTGCTCTGGAAGGCCCCCCCACCAGTGAGGGATCGTCTCAGGGTGCAAGATTCAAGTCCGTTCACGGCCAGGACGAAGAGACACCACAGAGGCAAGAGAGACAACGGCTGAGGAGAGGGGACCCCACTTCGGGGCCAGTAGCCACCACAGGCTGCAGGCTGGGGTTTTCGTGACAAGCCCTAGGGTTCCCCAGGACGGGGCCTTGGCCACGTGCCCCACCCTCTCCCCCTCTGGCCTTGGACACCAGGTGGGAAAAGTGGGGCTCCCAGGGGTTGAGAGCTGGGGTGGTCAGAGCTTAGGTCAGACTCGAACCCATGCCCTTTAGCACCAGGGCAGGCTTCTCTGAGGGAACCCCCCTTCTGAGTGCAGGTGCCTGGGCCCTCCTGAGTGGCATGGGCTTGAGCCTACGAGCATGCATCCGAAACCCTTGCTTGCCTGTCTCAGTCTCCCCTAAACCCCGGCAAACCCTCCTTCCCTTCTCAAGGATCACAGTAACAGAGCCGTAGGTGCTCTCTGGAGCCGACCCATCGCTGGGCACCGGTGAAGCTCTTCCTTTCAGCCATCCTCTCCTGCTTCCTTCTGTGTTTTGTTTAAAACGATCAAGTGTGTGAGTCTGCGCGGCAGTGCAGGGTTGGGGGCGGGGAGTGGAAGGGCCGCGTACAACCCTGGCCATAAATAAGTGACCGAGAAAGAAAACTCAGCCACTTCTGCTAAGAGTTGGTTCACATTTTCCATGACTCCTGCTAATGGGCAGCTTCCTTGGGGTGAGGTGGGAAGGTCAAGTCCCGTAAATTAGAGACTGAGCCAGCGACTGATGGCCTGTTCGAAGGATAAACAAGATCCCAGCACCAGGGCTGTGACCTCCCCCGAGGCCAGGCCACACGTGTGGAGGCAAGAGGACTCTGCTGGGACCAAAGCCCCTTCTTCGGGCCCTTCCAGCTGGAAGGCGGCTCACCGATGCTGTGCCAGGAGGCCAGGCCTGGGCCCAGCAGCTCCTGTGTGCGGAGCCCAGCCACCCTGTCCTCCGCTTCCCTCCCACTTGCAAGGGCTGACCTGGGGCGTAGGGAATCGGGTGGGCTGCGCAGGGCAGGGAAGGAGGCCTTCACTGGCAGCCCCATGCCGGCGGGGTCTCAGCCTTGTGACTGGGGCAGAGACCAGGGAGGAGACATTTGCACCAAAGCCTGAACGATAAGGGGTCAACCACAGGCTGCCCCTACAGGGGGAGAACTTTCCAGGGAGCGAAACTGGCAGGTGCAAAGGTGGGGATGAGCATAGGGTGTTTGAGACACAGTTAAGTGACCCAAGTATCCAGAGTGCGGTGGCATGAGAGGGGGCGAGGCCGGGTGGGAGCAGGAGAGGGGTCTGGTGGGCTGGGCTCTGGAGCCGGGGCTTCAGGGTGGATACAAGCTCCCGTGAACCCAGGGGGGCCTGGATCTTCCTTAGGCCAAACTCAAGACACAGCAGTTAGTGTCCGTCCCCACATCCTGGAGCCAAGACGAGCCCTCCTTTTCTGAATCTCCACCATGGGGCCCTGGAAAGCAAGTCTGCACCGGGCAGGTCTCCCCGGGCTGGGGGGGAAGGCTGCTGCTCCCCTGTGCCCAAGAGCGGGAGGCCTGGGAAGGGACGAGACGGGGAGACTGGGCCTGGGGGGGGGGGTCCCACTCCCCGAACAAGCAAGTCACTCAGTTTACTCGTGAGGTACAAATGAAGGAGGACACTGCGGCGTTTCCCCTAAAACCACTCTACCCTAGGGGAATGGGGCTTGGTTTCCCAATACTCCCCCAAACATGGTTGGAGGGACACCCTTGGAAAACCTACTTTAAATGGAGTTTGTGGGGCGCCTGGATGGCTCAGTGGGTTAGAGACTCTGCTTTCAGCTCAGGTCATGATCTCAGGGTCCTGGGATCGAGCCCCACATCGGGCTCTCTGCTCCGCAGGAAGCCTGCTTCCCCCTCTCTCTGCCTGCCTCTCTGCCTGTCAAATAAATAAATAAATAAATAAAATCTTAAAAAAAAAAAAGGAGTTTGTGTGTCCCAGAATGTGGTCTGCTCACCACAGGGGACCCACCTGGATGAACATATTTGTCACACTTTTATCACAGAGTTTCAGGGAAAGTCTCACTACCAGACAAATCCCATTCATTCAGATGCTTTTCTTTAAAAAAAAAAACAAAAAAACTGACAAGTGAGTCAGTGTTTGGAAGGTTGTTCAGAGTCATCACCCAGCCCCACAGAGCAGATGGAGAGGAGGGTAGGACGAGCAAGGTTCATGGCAGGTGGGGGCCCCTGTTCTGTGCGGGGAGGCGCAGTCCCCCCAGAAAACCAAACAGTGGGGCTGAGCCTACCTCCTAGCTCCAGCTTGGGGGGTATGGGACAGAGGGTCCTAGGGTCACCAGCGAGCGGGGAGAGGTGGCTGGGGCTAAGGAAGCCGTGAGGCTCTGACTCCCAGTGCCCGGCGCTGGCCCAGCTGTCGCCCCTCCTCCCTTGGGTAGGTCCCAAACCACAGTGGGGGGGAGGGCCGAGAAGCCGCAAGCGGGGACCAAGGGCAGGGAGCTGTGGGGAAATCGAAGGTGAGGCAAGAGAACTCCTTCCCCTCCCTCGGGCCCGGATATGTCCTGACAGACATGGAAGGAGTCACGTACCAGAGAGACGCTTGGGCAAAACGTGTCATTCCAATAATAACTGCCTTTTCAAATAAAAGTCACCCAAAGCCAATCCCCACTGCTAGACTGGGCTTGCCGGGACTTCTGGCGGCTCCAGGCTGCCCCACCCCCTCCCCGGACGTTGCAGCCACCAGCTGCACGGGTGCAGGTGGCCAGTGGGGAGAGGGAGACCCTGGCTGGCAGGGACAGCTGCCGTCTGTCCTCTTCCCTGGCCCTCCCTGCCACCCATAAGCGCCGTGTCCGTGAACACTGGTTCACGGACAGCTCTTGAGAGGTTGCTGCATCTCAAAGGCAGGTAATAAAGTGAAGTAAACTCACCTGAGAAACCTGCTCTGCCACCAGACTCAACAGCACCCTCGTGGGGAGGCGGCTGGGGGCCCCGGGGGTTGGCATCTACAAAGCGCTTGGAACGCTGCTGTCCCCAAGGGGCTGTGTCTCTGATTCACCTGCCATCTTCCTCAAGGCCCTCGCTGCCATCACCAGCCTCGTCCTGGACATGACTGGTAACACTCATCTCACCATCTCAGTTTTGCCATCCATCCCCGCCACCCCTGGGGCAGGAGCCTGTGGTTCTGTGTGCCATTGACCGGCTCCTGGGCCTCGGGGCACTGTCCACAAGATGCGAAATGAGGGACGCCTGGGTGGCTCAGTGGGTTAAGCCGCTGCCTTCAGCTCAGGTCGTGATCCCGGGATCCTGGGATTGAGTCCCATCGGGCTCCTTGCTCAGCAGGGAGCCTGCTTCTCTCTCCGCCTCTGCCTGCCACTCTGCTTGCTTGTGCGTGCTCTCTCTCTCTCTCTCTCTCTGACAAATAAATAAAATCTTAAAAAAAAAAAGATGCAAAATGAATGCGTTGGATGACATCTACGGGACTTCTAGACTGCGACTTGGGGACCCGTCTCCCAACAAACTGCTTCAGCGGGATCAGGGCTGCACCCCGCAAGTAGTCAGAAACATGGCAAAGCGTGGGTCAAATGTTTGTCTTCCTTCTTTGGGGCCATTCAAATACTTCCTCGCTGCACTTTTGAATACAGACTCAGGATTTGGCCCCAATACGCATCACTAGGAGACTCGGGTGGGTATCTCGGAAGAAGGTTTGGTTTGCCTCGAAACCTGGTTCCTGACTTCTCCCAGAGCTGAGCTCATGAATCCGTTCTGGCCGGCTGCTAACCTGGAGGAAGATTTATCCTCCAAGAACCAAGACCTGAGGGCTTTCCTGTTTGTGCGGAAGGCTGATCCTGACCGTGAACTCTGGTCTAATATTTAACTAAGTCCTGCTTCCAGGGCTTGTGGCCTCAGGTTCCAGCCAGTTCTCCGGTAGTGGGTAAGGGATGCGTGACCCTTCCGAGCTCTGCACCCCTGAGGCGCCGCGATGCTATGTGACATCAGGGGGAAAGGGAGGAGGAGCCCCAGGGCACCAGGAACCCCCAGGTCTGGCATGGTAAGTCCCCAGTAAATACCATCATGTGGCAGTTTCCCCTCCCAATAAACTCTTGCCGAGTGGATATAAAACATTATTTGGGGGCGCCTGGGTGGCTCAGTGGGTTAAGCCACTGCCTTCGGCTCAGGTCATGATCTCAGGGTCCTGGGATCGAGCCCCACATCAGGCTCTCTGCTCAGTGGGGAGCCTGCTTCCCTTCCTCTCTCTCTGCCTGCCTCTCTGCTTACTTGTGATCTCTGTCAAATAAATAAATAAAATCTTTAAAAAAAATTATTTGGTAAGACGTTCTCAAAAAGCGTGGAATTGAATTCCAGCCCTTTGAGCATCAAGACTGTAGATAGTGGGTCACTTTGATCAGAAGAAAAAATTGTATCACATAGATGGAAACATCCCCTCCCTCCCCCCGGCTCCGTGGGTCTGTGGTCTTCCCCTGGCTTGGTTACAGCCACTGAAAAGAAACCAAGTGTTTGGAAGCTCATGTAACCACTCCAATGTCACAAGTAAGCTCTGCTACATAGAATCCCGGAACCCTGTGAGAAGCCAGGCACACCCCCTCGGTGGATGCTGGGAACTGGCTTGGGCTAGCTGCCTCAAGGAGACTTGGGTCCTTCTCCTCTGCCCTGGAGAGTCAAGCCCCCCAGGGGGAGGCTGGGGTACGGGTCACCAGGATGGATTTGTGCACGGGTAAGGCTTTGGTCCACTAATGTACAACCAGCGCCTTGCACACAGTAGGTGCTCGTTATCTGTCAGATGGACGGACAGATGGACCTCATAGGAAGTACTAGACACTGTAGTTACATTGGAAAGGGTAGAACAGGGGCGCCTGGGCGGCTCAGTCGGTTGCACATCTGCCTTTGGCTCAGGTCATGATCCCAGGATCCTGGGATCAAACCCCGCATGGGGCTCCCTGCTCAGCAGGAAGTCAGCTTCTCCCTCTCCCTCTGCCCTACCCCCTGCCTGTCCTCTGTCCCTCTCTCAAATTAAAAAAAAAAAAATTCTTAAAAAAAAAAAAGGGTGGAACGATAAAGAATTTTACTTCCTCCATTTACTTTACACATTCTGTAATTTTTTAAAACCACAAGTATGTAATTATTTTCAATGGCCAAAACAACTAAAAGAGAAAAAAAAAACCACTCTCTTTCAATAAAAGAATCTCTATTATTCATACCACAGCGTCCCACCCATCTCTGCCCCGTGATGCAGGGGAATGCACTGAGAACTTGAGATGTTTGTCTCCTGTCTCCCTCTTGTGCAGCTATGTATCCTCCCACAACTCCCCCCAACTCCACAGACAGCCCCTCTCCCCTGGAAATGCTGCCTCCTCACTCTTCAGCCCACCGGTGTGACCTAGAGCCAACTGCCAAAAATGGACCATTTGGATGGGCGACATGAAATTAACATCGAGCCTCCTCCAATGGGATTTTGTACATCTGTTTCTAAAGAACCATTTCTTGAGTAACATTTACTGACCTAGAAAATGCTCACCAAATAATTTTTTTTAAAGATTTTATTTATTTATTTGACAGACGGAGATCACAAGCAGGTAGAGAAGCAGGCAGAGAGAGAGGAGGAAGCAGGTTCCCTGCTGAGCAGAGACCCCGATGCGGGGCTTGATCCCAGGGTCCTGGAATCGAGTCCCACATCGGGCTCTCTGCTCTGCAGGGAGCCTGCTTCTCCCTCTCTCTCTGCCTGCCTCTCTGCCTACTTGTGATCTCTCTCTCTGTCCAATAAATAAATAAGTAAAATCTTTAAAAAAAAAATCACAACCCCAAATTGGGTAAACGATGCATACCTAATTTTATGAAAAACATTGACAAAGAGAATCTGGGTGAAAATAGTGTTAGATGTCAGCAGGGATTAGAATCAGGACCAGTCTCCCTTTTCCCTCTGGGGGTTTGCAACAGGAACCAAACTGTCTGCAATGGTCAGCAGTTCTGAATTTTATAAGGAGGAACATTGTTTTTGATCGACTGGGGTATGCTAGGCATACCAAGTGATATGTTCAACTTCATTCCGAATAAAAGAATGTCACCGAATCTGGTGACATTCCATGTCACCAAAACGTGACGTGGGGACATTTTTGCCCATTGCCCTGGCAGTGTACCCCTCCCAAGGGGAAGCTCGGAGGCGGCAGGGGCAGGGGAGACCTTCCCCACACCAGCGCTGAAAGTGGATTTGTGCACCATTTGGCAATATTTCTTACCGCTCGAATGCATCCTGCAGTTTTGCTCACACGCACGCGCGAAGGCAATGGGAGAGGTTTGGATGCACTCTGTTCATAACCGAGAAAGACGTGAGACCAGCCTAAATGCCCATAGGAGGGGAACAGGTCAGAGAGCTAAGGGTGATCTGCCTGAATCCTACAGTGCTGAGCCCGTGGGTAAGACCCCACTGGGAGCAGATGGGGAACAATCCCCATGAACGGACCAGTGGGTGAAGGCTGACCCTTTGGGGGCAAAAAGGAAAAAGCACGCTGGGAAGGTGCAGAGATCCGGCCTTCGCCCTCAGAGAGTAGAGCTGGGTAGGGCTGGGTAGGGCCGGAGGTCAGAGGCAAGGGGGGTGGGGGAGACGGAGTCCTCCCTGAGCAGCCCTCTCCAGCTCTGGAATCCTGAGTCATGGGCGTGTGTCACTTTTCCACAACCGATTAGAAATTTGATCCAGAACCGTCTGAGGGGCTCAGGAAGGCAGAAGACCTGGGTCCTCTGGGTATCCCTCAGGTCCTGTGGTTCAGAGCTGGGCCTGCAGGGGGCAGACCATGGCCAGGCTGAGGTCTAGCAGTACTTGCCTGAGGCAGCGATCCACGTCCTGGTCACTCCGGCAGTACTGGGGGCCTCCATGTCTCAGGGCATCCTCAGGGTTGGCAAAAGCCTGGAATACATCAGCGGAGAATGACTGCTGGAGCTCCCGCTGTGTGCCAAGAGCTGGCACTCGCCGCGAACAGGGTTTCTGTGGCCTGAATGTTTGTGTGCTCCGCAAACTCGTACGTTGCAAGATACACTCCAAGGAGATGGCATTAGGAGGTTGGGGGGGTCTTTGGGGGGTGATTAGGTCATTGGGATGGAGCCCTCATGAATGGGATCAGTACCCATTAAAAGAGATACCCCCCCACCCCCCCCCCAGAAAGCTTCCTTGCCCCTTCTGCCATGCGAGGACAGAGTGAGAAGATGGCTATCTGTGAACCCAGAAGCGGGCCCTCACCAGACTCAGAATCTGCTGGCACCTTGGTCTTGGGACTTCCCAGACACCAGGACTGTGAGAAATAAATGTCATTTACAACCCACCCAGTCCAAATTATGTTGTTACAGCAGCCAGAATAGACTAAGTCAAAGGCCCTCCTGCCCCTGCTCTTGGGAAGTTCACAGTCTGATGGGGGAATTGCCTATGAACAAGGGAAGAAAAAAGAGAAGGTTGGCCTTGAGAATGTTCACAGGAGACCCAATGAAGTCTGGGTGTCAGAGAAGGCTTCTTGGAGGCAGGGACATTAAAACTGAGCTTTGAAGGATGCAACAATATTAACCAGATGAAGGCAGGGTTGGAGAAATAGCACTGAAGGTATGCAGAACAGCATGTGCAAAGGTCCTGGGGTCAGAAAAAGACAGGCATGTTTGAAGAATAGAAAACCAGTGTGTCTGGAGTATAGAGAACAAGGCACAGAGGCCCAAAATGAAGTTGCTGGGGTCCTAGAGGCACGCTAAGAATTTGGACTTTGAACTAAGGGAAATGAAAGGGTTTGACAGTTGAGGGCAGGGAACCCCAGTTCTGTACTGACTAGCTGCACATTTCATTTAAAGATTTATTTGAGAGAGAGCAAGCATGTGTGCGTGTGTGTGTGCGCGCGCGTGCGTGTGTGCGCATGGGGATGGGCAGAAGGGGAGAGAGAATCCCAAGCAGACTCCACCAAGCATGGAACCCAAGGTGAGGTGGGGCTCAATGTCACGACCCCAAGATCATGTCCTGAGTCAAAATCAAGAGTCAGATGCTCAACCAACTGAGCCACCCAGGTGCCCCTAGCTGCACATTTCTGAACTTCCCTGAGCCTCAGCTCCCTCCTCTCGGAACCCTGAATCAAAGGGAGCTCATTTCCTAAATGGAGAGTGAAGGAGAGAACCGAGAGGCCTTTGCACAATGCCCGGCACCAGGAGGGCTGGCACAAGGAGGGCGCTCCCTGAATGGTCTGTGGACAGCGGAGACTTAAGTTCACACTTCAGTCACGGGAGGCAGGCCCACGCCCCGCGCTCAGGTGCCTCTGACAAGCCAGGCCCCACTAAATGATGGCCACTCCCGCTGTCCCTGACTCATGAGCCCTGGGGCCCTCTGCCCCCAGCACTGCTTTCCGCACCCCGCCCCCCGCCCCCCCCCGCCCCCCCGCACTGGGGCTGGGGCTGTCCCTGCCCCAGCCCAGAAGTGAATGAGGATCAGAGCCCCATGCCCAGAATTCCTCTCCACGGGCCCTTCCGTCCTGGAATCACAGATTTGGATGGCTCGGCACTGGGTCCCTTCGATGGGGGTCCTAGCATTCCGCAGGGAGCTTTCTTGGAGTTCAGGGTCCATGGTAGGGGGGGTGGGGCAAGGCTCTGGACGCTCTCCCACGAAGGAGCACGCGGCTTCTGCCCCCAACTATTAATAAGTAATGAGAACTAACATTCCTGATCTGCCCTACAGCCAGGCCCTGCCTTCTCCCGGCACTACCCTGACGTCCCTGGTGACAGATGAGGAAACTGAGCTCCCAGACTTCCCAAGGCCCAAAGTGGGTGGGCAGAGGAGCCAGGGGCCCCCGTCCAAGCCCCTCCAAGATGTGGCTCCCTGGCTCTCTCCTGGTTGACAGAATACAAGAGCAGAAACCGGAAGGAAACTGGCTTCCTCGCTCCTCCCCAGTGACCAGGGAGAAAGGCCTCCTCTGGTTTCTCTCTTTATCTCCGAAGTTACATTAAAAAGGAAGCTCTGGGCACCTATCCCCAGCTGTGGAGAACTCTATCCACCTCCCCACCCCGGGGCAGGTTGTGGAGCAGGATCCCCCCCTCCTTCAAACCCTGCTTTGTGGCCTTCACAGGGAAGGTCTCCTCTCAACCCAGGGTCCTGGCCTGGAAAACAAGGTGAATGTTGTTCCCGCCTCCTCCCCCAGAGTCGCAGTGGGGATCGAGCTCTCAGCTCTAAGGAGGGACTTGGGGACTCAATGGGCGAACGCAGTTGTCCCTGTGGGTGCTTGAACCCCGCATCCAGGATGGACCTAGGCACGGGGAAGGCAGGGGCCATCTGTGGGCCTGGGCCTCTGGACGTCATCTCACCCCGATAGCTGCTCGGCTGCAAGCCGGCCTGCACCTGTGCCAGGGGCTGGCTCTGAGTCCCCAGCAGGATCCCGGGGCCCGGGTGTCCACCCTGCCCCCCACGCAACGCCAGAGCCAGCCTTGCCTTGGAACTGGATAAAGGGGGACAAAGGGGCACAGTTTCTGGAAACGAGTCTTCTACTGAATAACAGGACAGAGGCCAGCTTGGCCTGAAACTTCTCGGGCTCTGGCTGTCCAATGCGAGAGAGCGGGAGTTGTTCTCTGAAAGGGCCATCCCGCCCAGCGGCCCCCCAGGGCTCAAACCTCAGCCTCTGTATTGTTGTTTTGGCTCTGGGACTTGGATCAGTGCGGCCGGGGGGGAACTCCTCCTTGAAAATTCCAATGGAGGAGCCTCTGGGTGGCTCAGTTGGTTGAGCATCTGACTTTAGCTCGGGTTGTGATCTCAGGGTCCTGGGACCCGAGAACCCTGGGCTGGCTCAGCGGGGGATGGGCCTCTCCTACTCCATCTGCTCCTCCCCCACTCATTCTCGTTGTCATTCTCTCTTTCTCTCTCTCTACCTCCCTCTCTCCCAGATAAATAGATAAAACCTTTTAAAAAAGAAAATTCCAGTGACCCTGCCGCTGGAGGCCGTAGAGGCTTCGGAAGCACCCTTGCCAGTGCATTGGGAATTTCCACTTAAGGGTTTCTCGGACTCCTGTGTCGCTAGTTCCCACTCCACCCAAATACCCAAATATCAGATCTCCTGTGCTGGGAAGCTGCCAGCTCAGAGAGAGGCTTCATGCTGTCAGGCTCCACCCTCCGGGACCGGCTTCTCTCTAACACCCGGCAGACATGGCGCACTCACAGCCAGAACCCACCTGGAGGCCCAGAAAGTGAGTAAATGCTCTTAAAACAGAGGACAGGAAGGTGCAGAACCCGCCATCCCAAAGGGCTGGGAGAGGCCCCTAGGTAGCTCCCCCCGCCCCCGCACCCCTCCCCAGGTCCCCCACACTCCGGCTGGGGAAACACCTCTGCCAAGTTCCCCAGCCGCACACCTTTCCAGCAGGGCAGTGAGAAGCGCACGTGGGGATGTGGGCATCGGGGGTCCCAGGCAGCATACCTTCTTCCGAAGTCTCACTTGGCCCGTGATGACAGCCACCACGTACATCTTGATGACCAGCAGCGTGCCGCAGAGCAGGAAAGCTGGGAGCGCCTGGCCACTCACCAGCGCCAGGACAGGGGGAGGCATCCTGGAGGGCCGGTGGGAGCGCCGGGGAAGACCGCAGAGCAGGCGTGCGGCTGTGGGTCCGGCTGCGGAGGAGGTGGGGATTGCTGCCGGGAGGCCTGTCTGCTCTCACAGCACCCGCCCACTTCCAGCGAGGAGGCGGCTTCCCCCGCCCCCTGCCCCGACGCTGAGAGAAGCGAAGAGGGCTGCGAGGTGTCCCTGGTCCCGCCTCGGGCTCCAGATGCTCCTCTCCGGCAAACTTTTAAATGCGTTCTAATCTGTTTCCTCCTCTCTGAAGTGGGGGTTTATGGCTGTGCCCGCCTTCTGGGGGTGTGACAAAGCTCGGCGCTGGGCAGGACCTCCACAGGCGGTCGATGTTGCTGATTTATGCCCATTTCCCAGGTCAGGGCGGGTGTTCGGCATGAGCACTGTGCCATCTGTCCCCACTCTCAGCCTGGACGTAGGAACCACAGCCACACCTCCCTTGATGTGACTTTGCTTTTTTGTAGTAGGTTGAATACTGGCCCCCCAAAGATGTCCACTCCCCGATCCTCAGGACCTGGGATGATGTTACTATACCCGACAAAAGGGACCTTGCAGGTGGAATTGAGTTAAGATCTTGAGGGGCACCTGGGTGGCTCAGTGGGTGAAGCGTCTGCCTTTGGCTCCAGTTGTGATCTGGGAGTCCTGGGATGGAGTCCAGCATTGGCTGCCTGCTCAGCAGGGAATCTGCTTCTCCCTCTGTCCCTCACTCCACCTTCCAGCTCTCTCTCTCTCTCAAATAAATGAATAAAATCTTAAAAAAATAAGTTAGAATCTTGAGACGGGGAGATCATCCTAGATTATCTGGGTGAATCCAGTTCAATCACAAGGGTCCTCCTAAGACAGGCAGTAGGGAGAAAAGACTCAAAGACAGAACAGAGGTCAGAGAGGAGGGGAAATGTTATACTGCTGGCTTCTAAGGGGAGGAGGGCCATGACCCAAAGGATGCAGGGGACCTCTAGAAGCTGGAAAAGAAATTCTCCCCTAAAACTTCCAGAAGGAAGCAGCCTTGGGATACCTTGACTTTTCATCCACTGGCATTGGTTTTGGACTGCTGGCCCGCAGAACTCCCAGGTAATAAATTGGTCTTGTTTTAAGCCTTGGAAGGTAGGGTGAATGCTACAGCCAGCACGGGAAGCTAGAGAGCACCTTTCTGTTTTGTTCTGCAGCCTCTCTGGGCAGGCATGCCTTGGAGATGTTGCGGGTTCGGTTCCCAACCACGACAAGAAAGTGAGCGTCACAACGAAGTGGCTCCAATGGATTTTTTTCACTTCCCAGGCCAGGTGGAAGTTACATTTACACTGTACCGCAGTCTGATAAGTGCGCAAGAGCGCTGTGTCTAAAGAAGAGGATATGTACCTTAATTTTTAAAAATATTTTTTAAATAATTTATTTATTTGATAGAGAGTGAGAGAGAGCACAAGAGTGGGGCAAGGGGCAGAGGGAGAACCAGACTCCCCACTGAGCAGGGAGCCAGATTTAGGATTCCATCCGGGGACTCCCGGACGATGACCTGAGCGGAAGGCGGGCACTTAACCGACTTCGCCAGAAAGGCGCCCTTAAAAAATGCTTTATTTATTTTTTTAAGATTTATTTATTTATTCATCTGAGAGAGATACAGAGAGAGCACAAGCAGGGGAGAGGAAGAAGGAGAGGGAGAAGCAGACTCCCCTCTGAGCAGGAAGTCTGACATGGGGCTCCATCCCAGGACCCCAGGATCACGATCCCAGCTGAAGGCAGAAGCCCCACCATCCGAGCCACCCAGGTGGCCCTAAAAACATTTTATTGCTGCAAAATGCCAACCATCATCCCAGCTTTCCCTGAGTCATCCTCACTGATCTCAGATCACCGTAACAGACATGAGAATAATGAAAAGTTTTGAAATATCAGGAGAAGGACCAAAATGTGACACAGAGACCCAAAGCAAGCAAATGCTTTTGGTAAAGTGGGGCCAACAGACTTGCTCAACAAAGGGTTGCCACCAACCTTCAATTTGTTAAAAAAAATAAAAAATAAAAAATAAAAAATAAAAAATAAAATAAAAAAATAAAAAATAAAAATAAAAAAAATAAAAAATAAAAAATAAAACTACAAAACCCCACAGTATCTGCAAAGTGCAGTAAGGCAGAGCTCAATGAAATGGAGAATGCCTGTCCTCCCAGGCGCATGGTTTTATTATGTACAGAACTTCCCCAAAGGTCCATCAGCTCTTCAACAAAAAACATCACCAGTTTGTGCTCTCAGATTCTTTGACTCTCTTGTTTCCGGATCCTCACCTTGCTGTGCCTCTTCGCCACCCCCTTTCCTGGGTTTGGGGCAGGACCTCTGCAAAGGCATGAAATCTTGTCCCTTTTGTTTTGCCAGCACTTCTTGCTCTGCTAGGAGATGCCCTGGGGCGGCGGGTGGGAGGGAGAAGTCAGTCTAAATCATGTCTTCTCCACCCTTGGGCCTGCCTGGAGGGACAGCAGTGTCAGTCTGGGTGGGTCCTAAAGCAGCAGAGACCGAGGACTGGCTGGCCATCGGGGCAGAGACACTGGCCAGGGGCTCTGGAACCGGACTCAGCTGATGCTGAATCCCAGAGCCAGGCCTTGGTGACGCCCGCTGTGTGGCCTGGGGCAAGCAGGTTCCTTGTCACACCGCTGATAAGTCACTTGGGGCAGCAGTTGAGAGAACTGGAGGGAGTTGGGTCTAATTATTAAGCACCAGGCACAGAGTAAGCCCTCTTCCGTATGAGCCTTGGAGCCTCAGTTTCCTCCTCCTCAAAATGGGGATAATGTTTGGGTTACCAAGAGGGAGGCTCTTGGAAACTCCTGTCCTTGCGGCTGGGGCGGTGGGTTGGGGGTGTGGAGTGGGGTGGGGAAGGATTGCTTATCCATTGGGTATGTGCCAAGCCTTTCATTATCTGGACAAAAAAATGTGCTTGTAAAACTACCCCCATGTGTCTGAAACTTGGGTCCGCCAACCCGGGTTGTCCCAGCCCCACAAGATAAATGATAGGTCAGGATCAGGGACAGGTCATAGAAAGTATGGGATGTCCTGAATTATGTTTTATCTCTGCCTGTATGTTTGAATGTGGGCTACACCACTCCCAAAATCGTGGACCACGGGCAGCACAAGAGGGGACTGTGGGGACCCACCCTTCCTTGGACAGGCAGGGTGCTCTGTCCTGCTTGTTCTTCTGAAACTGGACAGAAACCTCACAGGCAGAGGCTGGGAAAACCAGTGTGGGCAAAGAGTGGATTACTTTCCTCCCTTACCTGGAGCCAGAAATAAGAGGGACTTTGTGGGGAAACCCTTCTGAGTGACGTGCGTGACTTCATGGTAGGAATCTTTTCCTCATCGTCTGCTGAAATGAACCAGCTAAGCCAGGACCTGGCAAGGAGGACAGGCCCTTCTCTGATCTCTAGCCAAGAATTTCCCTAAAGCCTCCCGCAGCCAGTGGAAGCTGCCGCGGTTGTTTTGGGGCTGGTGCTGGTGCTGCTGGAGGTGATCCTTCTCTCAGAGCTTTGCCTGTAAGAGAAGTGCCCCTACCCTTGCAGGGGGTGGGCCCTACTGGAGACGGTATGTGCAAAGGACTGGGTGGGGATTGGGGGTGCTTGTCTGGGCCTGGCCAGGAAGCTCCCGAGAAATACAACAGGGAAAGGGAGAGAAGCCCAGAGGCCGCCCAGGAGGAGGCCTTCCAGGGGGTCAGAAATGTGATTACATCACCCCTGGGTGACGGTCATGCAGGTGAGTATAGACGTAAACATTCGTCATGATGGATCTTCAGAATTTGTGACTTCACTGTGTTAAAAAAAGAACAGTAATGCAAGAAAAACCCAAAAAACCCCACAAGCGTTCTCTGGTCACAGTGTACAATTCCAGAGCCAAGAGGAGCGGCTCCATGAGAGCCGCCAAGTGGCTCCTTCCAGCTCACCCTCCTTGGCATTTCCTGAGGATCAGAGACCCAGCTCTGGGGGCTGTTTAATTGTCTGTGACTTCAGAGGAGCTTAAGAGAGAGGAGGAAGCGGCCCCACCTCGGCCACTGGCTCCTGACCTTGGTGACTGTTGCTGGGGCTTTCTCCAGCCGGGCGTCCCCGAGGGAAGGCAGTGATAAAGTTACTGTGGCTCCAGTGACCTTTGAAGTCAGATCCCTATGGCAGGCGTCAGGGCGGCCTCGACCGCGTCTCCTCACCCTGGACAAGCGGTGCTTGTGCAACACGGTCTGCGGTCTGCGGTCTGCGGCCTGCGGCCTGCGGCCTGCGGTCTGCGGTTGCGGAAGGGGTGCGGTGCAAACAGAGACTAGTGCGGGCTTCCCGTGGGGCAGACACCGCACCCCCCCCGACCCCCTAGAGGCCGGACCCCCTGAGGAGTCCAGGAGGAGCAACTCAGCGACGGACGGGACCGTTGTTCTCCTCGGCCAGCTCACCTCTCCTTCCCACCTTCTTCCGGGAAACCCGCAACCTTCCTTTCGGGAACTGGACCCCCAGCCGGTGTGGCCAGTCCCAGAGCTCCTCTTCTCGGGATGGGGCGGCCACGTGGTCCAGGGAAGCCAATCACAATGTCCCTGGCATCGGGCCACTGGGATTGGTCCAAGCAGAGCCAATCGGAGACCTTCCCTGGGAGTTTCTATTGCGCCCCCACTGGAAAGACCCCCGTTGGCTGTAGGGCTGAGTCCCGTGACCGTAGTGGCCTGCAGCCACGTGCAACTCTTTCCATTCCCTGCGCGGTGGGGGGAGCCTGTATTCTGGAGGCAGCAAGGTCCCAAGGCCCCAACCTCTGAGTCACCCCGGGGCCTGGGAGTTTAGGAGTTTCCTTCTTTGCTTAAACAAAACATCAGTCAAATCATGCTTGTCCTTGGCTCCAAACTGCAGCGGCTCCCATCTCGTTCAGAGTAAAAGCCAGAGTTTGGACAATGGCCCGTGGCCCCATCCCATCTGGTCTCCATCTGGTTATCTCCGGATTCCTTCTCCACTCACTCAGTCAGCCTAGCCACACTGTCCTTGCTGGCCCTCATGCACACCAGGCACTGTCCTTTCTCTGGGCCTTCACGCTGGCTGGTGCCTCTGCCTGGAATTCCCGCCCCCCTCCCCCACTGACACCCACCTTCAAGCCCCTCGACCACCTTCATCCGTTCCACAGCCTGTCCCCACCCGTGCCCCTTCTGATGCTACTTCCCTGCCTCTGCTTTGTCTTTTCCTTTCCATCACTCATTTCACTCGGTGACACGCCGTATAATTTATTTATTATCCTTACTGTCTAACATCTGGCTTCCTAGTGCCAGGGTTCCGGTTTTGCTTTCTGATAAACCACAAGCGTTGGTCCCATGCCTGACTTATAGGTCCAACTGTAATGTATTGACTTGAATTAAGCTCCTTTGGTAAGGATTCCTTTCTCTCTAACCAAAAGAATCTAGACCAAAAGAAGTAAAAAGCTCCCGAGTTTGGTTCTGCATCCTGACTCCTGCATGCCTACTTCCTAGAATGCCCCGGGGGAGTCTGGCTGCCTCTCCTGACGGGCACAGAGCCAGGGAAGAGGCCTATGTGTCTCTGAGTGCCACCGGCTGCTGGGCAGGCTGGGACCAGAACAACATAACCCGCCTTGGGTGTCCAGTCGGTTAGGACTAGAAAGACGATGTGATTTTAAATTTAGTTACGTTACACATTGGCAGCGCAAAAACAGTCATCCGGCAGGACAGAAACACAGCCGCTAACATTTATTGACAAGGATAAATGGTGAACACGAGAAGCTGCCCATCAGCGAGCAGGGCTGATTTGGGGTTTCGTGCCAGGCTGCTTCCCGGGGCTCTCAAGCCCAGTCTGGCCCCTAAGCCCATTCCTGTGTTGGCCAAGATGGCCTTCAGGGATGGTGACATCCCTCCCGCCTAAGAACACAGTCAGATTTGGCCGCAGGATTGCTGGTCAGTGTTCTCATACCCAACGCTTGCCTAATCACATGCTAGTGGATTTAAAGCTCCTGAAGGAGATAAGACTCTTAGACCATTTCAGAGGTATGAGGCCTGAGGCCCAGGTGGGTGACTGCACTGGCCCCGGGTCCCATAACTGTGCGTGGACCCAGAGGCTGTGCTGTTCTAGCTGGGGGGCTGTATGGGGTAAGCCCTCTGCAGCAAACTTTAATGGGTAATGTAGGGTTCTTTTGCTCTCAGTATACCTCCCGGAGGCAGGAAACTCCCAGGGAGCTTTTCCCCTCCCAGGAGTGAGGAATAGCAAGGTTGCTCAGCTGGAAAGCCCAGGGGCGAAGAAAGACGGGGAGTCACGCAGGAGAACATTGTTCTGCCCTCAGAAGGACGGATGTACGAACACACACTGGAACATGGATGAACCCACGAGACATGATGCTAAGAAGCCAAGACACGAAAGGCCACACAGCATTTGATTCAATTTATAAGAAATGTCCAGAATGGGCAAATCCATGTGAATCAGTGCTTGCCAGGCTGTAGGCGGAGGGGGGGTGCGAGTGACTGTTTAAGGCCCATGGGGCTGGGGCTTCCTTTCGGGAAGACGAGGAAGTTCTGGACGTGATGTTGATGGTCACACGGCAGTGTAAGTGGACGCAGTGCCACGGAACTCAGACACTTTAAAATGCTCACTCTTATGTGGATAAGAAAAAGAGAAAAGAAAAACTGGGCAGCTGGCTTCCTCACCCCTGTGTGCCCAGCGAGCGCCCAGTGGGGTGTCGGCACAGAGGCGTGCTTCCTAGGTATTAGTCGAAAGATGGGCCACCTGAATGTGGGCCCGAAATGCTGTGAATTCCAGGGCCATCCTCTTCTCCTGTCTCAGCGGAGAGAAACACCTTCAGGTCTCTTCCACACTCTGGCTCCACGCTGGCCCTTGACGGAGCCCAGCTGCTGCTCCCTGACCCCCAGGCGCACAGAGCTGTGGTCAGGCAGGAGCATTTCCTGGATGCTTTTGGGGAATAGCATGCAGCTGACAGAAGAGGTGCATGGGGGACAAGGAAAAGGACAAATTTGTGTCTTAGCACAAACCCCTGCCAAGACATTTCCAGAGAAGCTGGGGGCCTACCAGGGGGGCTCTCCACAGAGGCTCAGGGTTGGGGAGCGCCAAGAGCCGCCCAGGCCCAGGCTGTGGGAGCATCCAGCCCCCCCCCCCCACACACACACACACGCACTTGCCGCCCCCGGATGCTGCGTTTCCCCTGGGTATTTCCGGTTGCTGCGTTTCCCCTGGGTATTTCCGGTGTCCGGCTCTCAGACACATCAGGATCCCATTTCCTAGGAGGCCTGGGGGGGGAGCTCTGCATTCCCGGGACCAGGGTTCAGCCAGCGGTGGCTCAGGGGACAGCTGGCCAGGGGCTTTCCCATGCAGGAAAGATGGGAACCCTCCCCACTCTTCAGTGGCTTCCCAGACCCCAAAGTTCCTCAGTTTCACAAGAAGTGCCGCCCTCTCTCCATCGGGCCTTCATTCCAAAGACAGTGTTTTATGACTGTGGGTTTTTCAATAAATCATCTAAATGTGGCAGAGGCCGAAAGGGTTAAGGAGGCAAAGTGTGCCCTTCCTCTATTAGCTCCGATGCCGGGGACATCTCTGCAACTCTGTGATGGCCCGTCTCAACTTGAACCCTGCCAATCGAGGGACTCACTACTTTCCAATACTACTACTACTACTACCACTACTACTACCATTACTACTACTACCAATAATAATAATAAAACGATAACAACAAGGACAACAGCAGGCAGCTATCAGGGAGGTAGGCACATTTAGGTGCTTTCTGTATAAACCTGCCTTGTTTTATCTTTAGTGTCCTCACCTGCATCCTGGAGAAATGGGCTCGGGGCTACAAATGACTTCACCCAAGGACAGATCTGGGCAGAGGTGAAGCCATCTGCAGCCAGAGCCTGGGCTCCTCACCCACCAGGCAGAGCCAAGTTTTGAAGTCAAGCCAGCTGTTTCCTTCTTGCACAACTCTTGTGCAGAACTCCTCCCTGGTGCTGAGCTGGATCTGTCCTTTGGGGTCACAGGGGACACGCATGCTCCTTTCTCCTCCCCACAGCCCTTAGAAATTGGAAGACACCCCCAGGCCGACCCTAAATCTCCTCTTCCAGGCAAAACCCCAATCAGCTCATTCTCAGATCCCATGTTTTCCCAGCCCCTCATGACCGCATTTGTAAAGGTCCCTCTAGGAGGGACCCCGTGTGAGCCACTGACCGAGCGCAGATCTAAGGGGGACACCCCTCCTTATTGGAGACCCCTCATTACCACAAGCACAGGATGGGCTGTGACACCAAGCAAGTCTGGCTACATAATTTGTGGGGCCCCATGTGACATGAAAATGCAAAGCCCCTTGTTCAAAAGTTATTGAGAGTTTCAAGTTGCTGACCGTGGGCGCCTTTAATGGAGCACACGGGACCGGTGTGACTCCATGGGCTGGCCCTGATTCTGAGCTCAGGGTCGCACAACATGAGCTGAGTAAGGAAGGCATGTCTGATTCAAAGCCAGAGGAAGGATAACATCAGAGCTTGATAGAACTTTTATCTAATATAATAGATAACCGCATTTATCGCATAACAACAGGGACAACAACAGCAGCTTCCCCTGACCCAGGCATCATGCAGTACTGTTGTGGTTTTTTTTTTAAGATTCATTTATTTATCTGACAGATTGAGAGAGGGAACACAAGTAGGGGAGTGGAAGAGGGAGAAGCAGGCTTCTCGATGAGCAGGAAGCCCAATGCAGGGCTCAATCCCAGGACTCTGGGATCATGACCTGAGCTGAAGGCAGACGCCCAACCCAGGCACCCTGTTTGTTCATTTTTTTTTAAAGCAACACTAGTACAGGGGTGCCTGGCTGGCTCCTTGGTGGAGCATATAATTCTCAGTCTCAGGGTTATGGGTTCAAGCTGCACAGTGTGGGTAGAGATGACTTAAAAAAGAAAGAGGGGTGCCTGGGTGGCTCACCCAGCCAAGCATCTGCCTTCAGCTCAGGTCAGGATCCCAGGGTCCTGGGCTTCTGCCTTGGCTTCTGCCCCTACCCCTGCTTGTGTTTTCCTCTCTCTCTCAAATAAATAAATAAAATCTTAAAAAAAAAAAAAAAAAGAGAGAGAGAGAGAAATACTTAAAGAAAAGAAAGAAATACTATAAGTGATTCTTAATCTCACAAAACAAACTGAGGGTTGCTGGGGGGAGGGGGGAGGGAAAGGGGGGTGGGGTAATGGACATTGGGGAGGGTATGTGCTATGGTTAGTGCTGTGAAGTGTGTAAACCTGGCGATTCACAGACATGTACCCCTGGGGATAAAAATATGTTTATAAAAAAAAATTGAAAAAAAAAAGAAATTTAAAAAAAAGAAAAGAAAGAAAGAAGAAAGGAAAACACTTATGTAATATTCTCTAAGTTCCTGGGAAATGATAACAATCTTCAACATCTGGTTGAGAAAGGTAATATGATTCTTCCCACCTCCCAGATGAGAGAACTGAGATACGGAGTTGTGTAACTCACCCAGTCACATAGCTGGTAAGTGGTCTCATGCCAACACTGCGGGCTAAGTCCCTTACCTCCGGTTTTCAGAGCGGATTCCTGAGTGGGAGAGGAAGGAACCACAGTAAAGAAGTCACGGCGGGGGACACCTGGGTGGCTCAGTTGGTTGGACGACTGCCTTCGGCTCAGGTCATGATCCCGGAGACCCGGGATCGAGTCCCGCATCGGGCTCCCAGCTCCACGGGGAGTCTGCTTCTCCCTCTGACCTTCTCCTCGCTCATGCTCTCTCACTGCCTCTCTCTCAAATAAATAAATAAAATCTTTAAAAAAAAAAAAAAAGAAGAAGTCACGGCGGGTGGGTGCGGGTTGAACCCAGGACCACATGGTTGAGACAGGGACCCTCTGCAGTCCAGTCTCAACCAAAGACCCGGGTAATAGGCTTGTGGTGTACCAGATAGTGCCCCCCAAAGAGATATGTCCAAGTCCTCACCCGCGGTATCTGTGAATGTGGCCTTACTTGGAAATCGGGCGCATATTAGTCAGGGTTCTTTAGAGAAACCAAACATATATCACGGCAATACGTGTAATCATGTGATTATGGAGGCTGAGAAGTCCCCCGCACGCTCTGCCATCAGCAAACTGAAGACGCAGGAAAGCCAGTGGTGGCGTTCAGTCTGAGCCCAAGTCCTGAGAACCTGAGGGAGCTGATGGCGGGAACCCCCGTCCAAGGGCGGGAGGAAATGGGAAGAGACGTCCCAGCCTCACAGAGAGGCGGTCTGCTCTTGGTTCTGTTTTCTCCCTGCAACTGATCGGTGGATGCCCACCCACCCTGGAAGGGCAGTCTCCTCTCCTTCAAACTGGGTCTGCTGATTCAAATGCTAATCTCTTCTGGAAACACCCTCCCGGACACACCCAGAAATAATGTTTCATCCAGGCGCCCCACAGGCTGGCAGGCTGCCACCTGAAATTAAGCACCCTTGCCGAGCTACTCAAGTTGAGGACCTCGAGATGAGACCATCGCTGAAAGTGAACTCTGAATCCAGCGACCCGCGTCTCTAGAAGAGGAGGGGGAGGGAGACTCAGACACACCGAGGAAAAGGCCATGTGGCCACACGCCCGTGGCCACCAGAAGGGAGCCACGAAGGCCATCAGCCGCCAAGAGGATCTCGCCCTGGGAGCTTCCAGAAGGAACCAACCCAGCCAGCACCTTGCTTGCAGATCTCTGGCCTCCCGGACTGCAAGAGGATACAATTTTGTTGTTCGCAGTCACCCAGTCTGTGGTCATTTGTGACAGCAGCCCGAGGACACACACATGTGCCTTCTTGTGTTTTTAGGCGGATTTCTGTCTCCACAGAACACACGTAGCTCCTGGTGGGAGCTCCAGAGAGGGCTTCCAGATCTTCATAGAATTCAACCAAACACTGAAGATTCATTCAGCTGATACTGCCAATTTGGAAATAAATCTGCGGGGGCGCCTGGGTGGCTCAGTCAGTAAAGCATCTGCCTTCAGCTCGGGGGTCATGATCTCAGGCTTCTAGAATCGAGCCCCGCCTCGGGCTCTCTGCTTATCAGGGAATCTGCTTCTCTCTCTCTCCCCTCAGACCCTCCTCCCCACATATGCTCTCTCTCTCTCTCTCTCAAATAAGTAAAAAAAAAAATCTCTTTTTTTAAAAAGTTACAAGAAACTCAGTGACTTAAAAGGACAGAAATGCAGTCTTTCACAATTCTGGAGGTCACGAGTCTGAAACCAAGTTGCTGGCAGAGGGGCGCTTCACGTCGCCGCACCCAGGGGAGACTGTTCTTGTCCCTTCGGCTCCTGGTGAGGCCAGCATTCTTTGGCTTGTGGCCACATGGCTCCCACCGTGGCCGGTGCCGCTCCCCATAAAGAGATGGACTAACATCATTTACCTCTTGCTGTGCGATAAAGTCTTCTAGAGCCTTCTGGTTTTTTATCTCTTTAAGACACATGACGCAAAGGTCATGATGCAATTAGAACCTCAGATGAAAGGCATACACCTTTCAGTTCTGATCCCACAGCCTGTGAATCAAGATGTCGGAGCTGTCCTTGAGGTATGTGCCCAAATCGTGGACTGATTTCGAGCAAGCTGGACTTAAAGGTCAAGTCAGCAAAGCCCAATTTATTGCTGAAAGAACAGGAAAACTCCTCTTCCCATCTGTGATAGTAATGCCGACCTCGGGGTTGAGTTTTACAGTTTGAAAAGCACTGATTTTTTTCTATGACCGGCTCATATGATGAATCTCCTTATCCCGCTTTTGCAGAAGGGGGAACAGTAACCAAGGCCTGGAGAGACCAAGTAACCTGCCCCCCATGGCTGGGCAGCTGGGGAGCAGGGAGGGGCACAAGCCCCAAACCAATGCCTGCTCACCGTCGGGTACCACTGCCTCCTAACTGAGCACCACACTTGGCCTCTCCGAGCCTCGCTTTCTCCATCTCTAAAATGGGCGTGATGACCCTCCTTCGGGGATTCCTGAGATAAGTCAGGTGACACGTGGATTTGTGCTGGGCCTGATTCAGTGTAAGTTGTGCTGTTGTTTTAACAACTGAGGTCAGCCACGCCTGTTTTGAGCCCAGGGGCTGGAGATGCATATGTGAAGGTCCATCCCCACCCCTGCTCGGGGGACTCTCAGTCCAGGACGGGTGGAGACAGGTAAAAAACTAATTACCCCGCAGCAGGATAAGGATCATAATGATATGTGTGTATCAGGTAAGAAAGTACAGAGGACAAAGGGGGGAGGGGCTTTTGTTGGATTCCGCCCCCACCCCCAACCCGATGAGCTGGTTGGAAGCCAGAGGGGGGTTGTGGGGGACAAGGCCTGGAATGGGAGCCCTGCCTGAGCCCCTGTACCCCCGCCCAAACACCCCGCCCCACAGCAGACACACCTCCGCCAAGGAAGCAGGCCCCGGGCAATTCCTGGGTCTGACCACTGCGGGCTCAGCTGATTGGACAGTGGCGAGCACCCGACTACAGGCAGCCAATGGGAGGCGAGGCAACAGCCGACGAAGGCAACAGCCCGAGAGCTATGCAAGAGCAGGTGGTCCTCAGGTGTGAACAGAAGATACCCAGAGGGCGCTGGAAAGGTGGGCGTGGGCCCAGGCTGAGGGTGGGGGGTGCGGGCAGGACTTTGAGTCGCAGGAGCAGTACGGAGAACCTTGACAACTAAACCCTCCGTGAATCCGCTTCCATTCCTGGCCAGGGCTGGAGTCCTCACCTGTGTTCCCGCAGCCCGCTCAAGAGGCTTCCCTTGTACCGTAAGCCCCTCCGTACCAGAGTCCTCAGAGCGGCTCTGCCCTGCTGACAGCGAAAGGAGCCAGCCACCCTTAGCTGGAGCTAGTTGGTGCAGGTCCATCTCCTGCTCTTTGGGCGCTGGGGTCCGCCCAAAGCCAAGGCCCTGCCGAAGGCCATATGGGATCCCGCTTGTTTTTTGGGTACAGGAGGGTAAGAAGACATTTTCTGTGCAAGCCTCTGCTTCCCTGTCCAGTGCCTCCAGCCCTAACTTCACCCCCATGAAGGCCTCCCTGCTTTGTCCTAAGAGCGAGGTCCTCCCTGGTATGGAAGAACACAATATTGACCTAGATGAGCCTCCTTGCAGCCAGCAACCCCCTCTGCACTGCGCGTTTCCTGCCAGACTCTTCTTTGGACACAACTCCGACTATAAGGACCCATCAGAGGCCTCTAGGGTGGGGGTCGGGTGGGGGTTGTCCCTGCAGAGTATGTCAGAGGCAGGAGCTCAGGGAAGCTGGGAGGGGTCCCGATGGCCAGGGTTGAGCAGACACAAACTTGTCTAAAACAAACATAGGACCTGGCAAAAGAGAACAGGTTTTTTTCCTCCTGGACCGGACAGCTGCGAGATAGAGCTTCAGCTGGGCAGTGATAAAATAACAATTATCACGTAACCAAATTAACAATACTACTGGAATTGATCCCTGCCAGGCCCTGTGCCTCGTGCTTTATACGTGTTAGCTCAGCATCTTCTTGTGGCCCACCTTGGGGGGTGAGTCTGTTATTATCCCCATTTTCAAGATGAGGACACTGAGGTTCAGAGGGGTGAATCCACTTCTGTGTTCAACCATAGAGCCAGAGACATACATGGTGGGTGTGTGTGAAGAAGACCCCTCAGGGAGCCCAGAGGAGGAGGACTTGACTGGGAGGGGGCTGCTGCCTGGAGCAGGCATGGGGAGCCCTTGGGCTGATCTCCCCTGGGCCAGGCTGAATGCTCTGACCTCCCCCAGGGCCGCCTGGTTTCGGTCTGGACTGTCCATCTTGAGCCCTGTAATCGAGGGCTCCACCCAGAGCCCTGGGCTGGAGTGGGGGGGGGTGCCCCCAAATTGTCCTGAAATTGGAGCCTGGAAAGGACCTGATAGGTCCCTTGCTGTTGGAGCCAGGAACCCGGGTGACTGAGTTTGGCGATCCTGGGAAGTCCTGACTCTCCTACCCCATCCTGGGCACAGTGGATCTGGGCCTCCGAATTGCACTTGCACAACATTATCCTGGAGGGGACAAAAAAAAATGCTTCTTCCTCCTGGCTGGAACGCCAAATTTGCACCTAGCTTTCAGCCACTCCCCAGCTGTGCATGGACTGAGCCATACACCTGAGCCTGTGAAAAGGGCAGGCTTGGGACCACTATGACAAGGGTGAGTCCTTGTGGGAACGAGGGACGTGTGAGGTCCCAGCACAGCCATTTCTGAAGGTTCTAGAATGAAAGCGGGAGACTGGAATGCCCAGCAGAGGTGCTTTTCTGGCTCCTTCATCCCTTCAACACCTGAACCCCGAGCACGCTAGTGTTCCAGGCCCAGGGCTGGGTGCCAGGGACATGAGATTCAGGTCGGAGGCACCCTGACCTTGGCAGTGGTCTGGAGCTGTCTTCCCTGTGACCACTCTCCAACCCCGTCTCCACCCCATGACCTCTCTCCAACCCAGGCCTGGGGTTCTGCTGGGTCAGCCTCAGCCCTCCTCCCTCCTGCCTCTTACCCTGTTCCTGGGCACTGCTGCCTGAGCTCATCCGTGATGACTTCAGAGACGTCACACCCAAGGCCTTGGCCAGCTTGAGATCTAAGGGACTTCAGGCTCTTGCCTTCCCCTCCCTCCCTCTCTAGCATGACTCAGGCAGGGACAGGGCCCAGGCTGTGGTCAGACTTTCTTTTTTGATGCAACTGCTTTCTTCACTCAGACCACAGTCCCCCACTCTGGGCGGCCCCCCTCACCTCCCTCTCAGCCCTCTGACGTCTGTCTGCCCAGATGCCGGGCAGACAGAGATCCTCACCTCTGCTGAGGTCAAGGCCAGTCTTCTGTCCTGGCTCTGGCTGCTCAAGGGGAGGGGATCAGTAATGAGGCTAGTGCTGTTGTCCAGAGGAGAGGGGATGGGGCCCGAGAACTGGAACAGAACTGGAGGGCCTTGGGGGCAGCCTGGCTGTCGGTTTGGAGAGGGAGGAAGTGTGAAAACAAGAATGCCAGGGGCAGTGGGACTAGTGGTTTCCTCTGGGCAGAGGGCGGTACTGACTAGGACGGACACGAGGGAACTTCCTGGATGCTGAGAAATTTCTGACTCCATCTGGGTGGATTTCGTTAAAAAGAGAAAGAATTCCGGAAGGAAGAAGAAAGAAGGAAGGAAGGAAGGAATGAAGGGAGGGAAGAAAGAAAGAAAGAAAGAAAGAGAAAGGAAAGGAGGAAGGAAGGAAGGAAGGAAGGAAGGAAGGAAGGAAGGAAGGAAGGAAATCCCAATGGCCTAGATCTGCCTCAAGTAACTGAGTAGGTTGGGACTCTGTTTACTGCGGTGGGAAGCCTGAAAGAAATGCTGACTTGGAAGAAAAGATCAAGCATTCTGTTCTGTGTTTAACCAATGGCTGGACATCTAAATTGTTCCCAGTGCGTTCCCCAAGATACACAATGCCAAGACGAGCATCTGTGTGCATTCAGATGAATTCCTACAAGTAGTTTTTCTGGATCGGAGTGTGTCCCGAAGACTTTGACTTCCCACTGCCAACAAGATTGTCTCCATTGGCATTCCTACCAGTGTTCATTCATGGGTTCATCCATTCCTTCTGTGAGTGCCAACTCTGTGCCAGGCCCTGTCCCGGGTCCTGGAGATATGGTGGCAAAGGAAACAGGGAGACTGCCACCACCCCCTCCCCAGAACACCCAGCGTGGGATGGGGATCCATTCGACCTTGACGGGGTTCACACACTGAAAATGCTTGCCTGCGACCTTGGCCTGAAACCAGTGACCAGCTGTTTATAGTGGTTTTTCTTCTATAGGGGGAAAAAGATATATTAGCGAGCCGAGCCAGGGCTGGCAGAGCAGGATGGCGGTGGAAGGGTGCACTGAAGGAAAGAGCACAGAATGTGCAAAGGTCCTGCACTGTATGGGGGAAGGGAAACAAGGCCAGGCGAGACATTGAGCTTTATCCCCAGAGCCATGGGAAGGGATTTTCAGCAGCCAAGGGACTTGGATTTTTATAAAAGATCATCTGATTGCATTAGAGGGAGGGCTGGAAGGGATAGGGGTTGGGAGGAGTTGAAAGCCTGTTGAATACGTTAGTTGCTATCTGGTCCACAGAATTTGCATTTAGGTCCCCCACACTTGCCACTAACAAATGGCAGGTCATGCACAAAAGACACATGGCTTTTAGTGAGCAAAATTAATGTGATCCTAGGCTATACTGGCAGAGCTTCACTTTCAAGACACGGAGATATGGGGGCGCCTGGGTGGCTCAGTGGGTTAAACCCTCTGCCTTTGGCTCAGGTCCTGGGATCGAGCCCCGCATCGGGCTCTCTGCTCAGCGGGGAGCCTGCTTCCTCCTCTCTCTCTGCCTGCCTCTCTGCCTACTTATGATTTCTGTCAAATAAATAAATAAAGTCTTAAAAAAAAAAAGACACAGAGATATGGCCAAAACAGGGAGAAATGGTCACATTTTTTTAAAAGTTCTAGAATAACAGCTATAGTGTCAATCCACCCCCATTTTTTTTGTACAAACAACAGCAAATATCCACACATAGAAACAGCCATCCATTTGTAGAAGCAGAGAAAAAGTTCTAGAAGTAGGAACAGCCAGCCAGTCACTGGGCAACTCTGGAGAGAAGGACCAGAAGTCGGGGGACTGACCATTTCTCCTTAGTTACACACTTCTATATTGTGGGAGATTTTATTTATGCATATCGTTTTCAAAGATTTATTTATCTATTTGAGAGAGAGCGAGAGAGAGAGAGCTTGTGAGCATGGTGGGGGCAGGGGCAGAGGGAGAGGGAGTCTCCAGCAGACTCCTCGATGAGCACAGAGCCTGACCTGGGGCTCAATACCAGGGCCTGGAGATTAAAACCCAAGCAGAAACCAGCTCAACCAACTGAGCCCAGCTGCCCCCCCCACCCCTGACACCCACGGACTTTGGGAGATTTTAATCACAGGCTCATATTCCATGCCATCCAACCTTGCTTTAACTTCCAGTTTAGAGGAAATAGGGGGGATAGAGGAATGTGGTCCATCACACCAAGAGACACACCTAGGGGTGGGTCTTTCCCTGGAGCACCTGGCCCCGGCTCTCCAACAGGTCCCTGTCACAAAAGGTACACTAGCTTAGAACCCTGAAGACATACAGAGGACTTGAACAAACCAGCCTTGGAAAACAGGGTGGGCTTAACTGGGAAATCTTAAATAAAATCTTGCTTTAGGTAAGGTGAGAACTGTCTGAAATGGAAACCTGGAAGTCACTGGCCCTCAAACAGTCTGCTCGGTTTGGTCCCCCAAATGAACTCCCACCAAGATCATTAAATCGGCCCCTCGGGACACAACGGACATTCTCCTAGAAAAGCCACAGCACGTTCTCATCCGGTGATCCTGCTGCGTGGGGTCTCTGTTGTCGGGGAAAACAAAGCCCTAGGCTGGGTAAGCCCCTGCCTGGTGAAAGATCTGGAAGGGTGGTATTTGAACAGCTCTGATGTCTGGGTGGAGGGGATGTGACACTCTTGTTTGTTTTTGCTTGTTCGTATTTTCTCATTTTCTTCACGCACTGTCCTGTTTCTGTGATTTAAAACACATATTTTAAAATATATGCCTACATCATGGTGCTTTTGATTTTAGTTTTTAAAGCTCTCAAGTCAAAGGAAGCGAGGAGTGGCAGCCTAAGGTTCCTCGCCTCCGCGGGTAGACCCTTCTCTCCGTTGTTCGGGGTCTTTCACAACAACTATGTGCGGTGGAGGAGAGATGCCCTCCCCAACCCCAGGAAACCGCGCGGGGAGGCGGGGGCCCAAGCCCTGCGTCCTGGAACCGCGCGCCCCGGAACCATGCGCCTTAGGGCCCTGAGTCGTGGCTTCGCCCCAGCGGTGCCACCGGATTGTGCATTTGGTTTGGTCAGAGACGACCAGAGGGGGTTCGAATCCGGGCTCCCCCACTCTCAAGCAGGAGGACTTGGCGCAAGGCTTTGCGGCCCTTTTTTCATCTACCACACGGAGGGGATGGCAGCTCAGCCTTCTGATAAGGACATTACGTCCCACCTCTCGTCTATAAACGTGGGCGGCAGCCCCCACCAGGCTGTTCTGAGGGTTCCGGGAGAAGCCCGGGGCGCCGTCCTTCCCTCAGGCGCCTGACCGCCTGGAGTTCTCACACAGGCTAGCAATTTTCATTAATTTGGGTTCAATTCCAAATCTGGCTTCCATGACAACCAAATGCAAGGCTTAGTCCTTCATTAGATCTTGGATTAAAAACAACAACAACAACAACAACACAAAACTCTCAAGAAAAGTACTGGGGTAATTGGGGGAATTTGAATGTGGGCTGTATAATTGATAATCTTTTTATATTGAAATTAAATTGTGTAGGGTAGTGGTTTGTGGTTTACAGGCGTTGTCCTTACCCGTAGGAAATACGCCATGAAGGGTTTGCGGTTCAAGTTTACTGATGTCTGCAAAGGGCTTTCAAATGGATCAGCAAAAGGGGAAGAGAGGTGGCCCAGTGAGAAGGCTCTCAGGTTGGGTGGATCCGTGGGAGAGACATGTAAATGTTTGTGTGTCGTAATAGTCTTTCCATTTTTCTGTAGGTTCACTTTTTTGTTTGTTTGTTTGTTTTGTTTTGTTTTGTTTTGAGAGAGAGAGAGAATGAGCAGGAAAGGGGAGAAGGTCAGAGGGAGAACCAGACGCCCTGCTGAGCAGGGAGCCCTATGTGGGACTCGATCCTGGGACTCTGGGATCATAACCTGAGCTAAAGGCAGTTGCTTAGCCAACTGAGTCACCCAGGTGTCTGGTTCAGATTTTTTCCCCCCAAATAAAATGCTACCAATTTTCTAAGCAGGAGGCTCATGTTTTCTTGTTGCATTAGGGATAGGGCTGGGAACTGTTCTCCCCCTTCCTTCTCTTTCCCCTATATCGCCCCCCAACCTAGGCCACACGGTTGGGCGTTAACACATGTGGTGGGATCCTTGGCATTCTTCTTAATGCTGTCTCCAGGGAGAATTGCCACAAGCACACTTCTAGAACCACCTACCCCCCACCAACCTTGCTGAGCCAGGGCAGCCTGACGTTGGTTCAAGATCACATCTATTTGGTCACTGCTGGCCACTGCCCTCCAGCCTTTACCAGGAGACATTCTGAGCATTGTTCCCATGCAAAGGCCCACATTCTTTGACCAGAATGATAAATATCTCCACCTACTTTAGATGGATCTCACTGAACCAACTTCAGTTAGTCCCAAGTCATGTTTCCATATATGAAAGGATGGTCACAGTACCCTTGGAGAGTCCGTGAAAATGACAGAGCTTCTCCCATAAAAAACACACACACTCATTGAGCACGTGTGAAGTCCACTCCCCAGCCCTAGGTTAAAATGCAATGGGCGGGACGCCTGGGTGGCTCAGTTGGTTAAGCGGCTGCCTTTGGCTCAGGTCATGATCCCAGTGTCCTGGGATCGAGTCCCACATCGGGCTCCTTGCTCAGCGGGGAGCCTGCTTCTTTCTCTGCCTCTGCCTGCCACTCTGCCTGTGCTCACTCTCTCTCTGACAAATAAATAAATTTTAAAAAATTAAAAAAAAAATAAAATGCAATGGGCAAGACAGAAATGGGACACAAACTAAATCTTCTTTTAATGGAATACGAGTCAGCAATAAAGGAGACCAGTCATGACTGTGAAAATACGGTGCTCAAGAAAAGAAGCTGGATGTAAGAGACCATATGTTACTGACCTATTTACGCAAAATACCCAGAAAAGGCAAAGCTGCAGAGACAGAAAGTATATTTGTGGTTGCCTGGGGTGGGAACAGGAAATAATGGTAAATACGCGGGAGGGAGCATACGGAGAGGACGAGTTGGTTTAAAGCTGATGAGTGGTGATGGTTGCATAACTTGGTACACGTATCAAAAAAAAAAATCACTGAGTTGCACATCTGAAAAGAGTGAGCTACATGGTTTGCGAATATGGTCAATAATCTTATCTGAAAATGTCACTGGGCCAAAACAGATTGACTAATAGTGTTCTGTTTTGTTTCAGAGACTTATTTTGGACAGGTCTGCCCACCTTTGGTGGACTCACGGGGCCTCATGATTCAGACTCATGATCTTATCCCTGACCTCACACCCTTTGTCCCCAAACCCTCACATATTTGTTCTGCCCCAACTGGGCTGTGCATCCCTGCGGGGATGTCTGCCTTACTCACCACCATGTTCCGGCGGCTACACAGGAAGCTGGCCTCTTAACACTTGTCTAAGGAGTGAAAGAAGCAAATAATTGTGTACCCCCCCCACCTTGGGGTTTCCAGCTGCTCCTTTTACACATTCACCACAAACCCAACGACTCTCCTTCCCCATGGCTGGGTGCTTGGGACTATCTTCCTCCCTCAGGAGAGCATTAAACTTTGTTCTCTGTGTTGCTGGCTTGACTTCTCATCTTCCCTCCCTGGAATTACTCACTTTATTATTATTTTTTAAAGATTTTATTTATTTATTTGATGGAGAGAGATCGCAAGTAGGCAGAGAGGCAGGCAGAGAGAGAGGAGGAAACAGGCTTCCTGCTGAGCAGAGAGCCCAATGCGGGACTCGATCACAGGACCCTGAGATCACGACCCAAGCCGAAGGTAGCGGCTCAACCCACTGAGCCAGCCAGGCGCCCCTGGAATTACTCACTTTAGAGTGGTTTGGGTTTTAGCACCTAATGTTTCTTCCATTTGGAAAAGGCCTATGTGCCAGGGGCTCCATGTGTGTAATCTCATTTAACCCTTGTAACCGTCCAGAGTAGGTACTATTACTATCCCAGTTGGCAGATCAGAAAACTGAGCCCCAGAGAGGTTGAGATAATCCCCCGAGATCACACAGCTGGTCAGAAGCAGGGTCTTTATGCTGAAGTCCAGACACTTGAGACGAAAAACAGATCATTCCACCTTCCAGAGGGTAATACACCTCTGGGTCATTCAGTGGACAGGAGTGAAATGCGATCAGTCAGACGTGGGGGTAGGACCTGGACCCCTGTTAATGCTCAAGAAATGCGTCTTAGATAATTGCGAGGATTAAGAAATAGATGCTTCATCAACACCAGTGAATGGGATTGCTGCGTCAGCTAGGGGTCCTTTTGTTTCCCGGGCATTGCTTTCTACCTCTATCCGCCTCTCTGGCTCTCAGATACATTCTCCGCCGCCTCTGACATGCAAAAACAAACAAACAAACAAACAAACAAACACAAAAAAAACCCCATGCTTCTCCCTTGGGTCAAGTTACTGGCTCCATCTAGTGGTTAAACGTGGGAACTACATCAGCCTCCTTCTGAAGAGCCTCCAGGTGAGGCAAGGTTTGGGGAAACCAATGCCTTTCAGCCCCTCCCTCGTGGACGAAAATACAACATTCTTCAGGCTACCAGATTCCCCAGATGTGTTCAAGCTACCTCCTGGAGGCCACTTTAACTCTCATATTTAATTGTAAACTATTTCATCGAAGGAAATAACATTTTGCTATAGTAGTCCCTTTAGCTCTTGGTATCTTTAATAAAACGAAAGCTCCAAGCCCCATTCCTTTGGCCTTCCACCCCAAAACTCACCTCCATGCTGAAACTGGAATGCATCAATTCCTTTCCATGTTTTGTTTTTAACTTTAAACGTGTATGTATCCATAAACAACGTGTAGCACATTCATATTTTTATTACAATTTTTATTTTAATTTCAGTTAGTTAACACACAGCATTGTATTAGTTTCAGGAGTCTAATACAGTGACTCGACAATTCTATACGGTACTCTGTGCTCATCATGATTGCTCTTATACTCAATATACTCTCTGATCCCCACCACCTGTTTCAACTACCCCCACCCACCTCTCCTCTGGTGACCAGCAGTTTTCTCTATAGTTAAGAGTCTGTTTCTTGGTTGGTCCCTCTCTCTCTTTTTTTCCTTTGCTTGTTTGTTTTGTTTCGTTTCTTAAATCCCACATATGAGTGAAATCATATGGTATTTGTCTTTCTCTGACTTATTTTGCTTAACATAATACTCTCTAGATCCATCCGCGTTGTTGCAAATGGCAAGATTTCATTCTCTTTTATGGCTGCATAACACTCCACCGTGTGTGTGTGTGTGTGTGTGTGTGTGTGTGTGTGTGGTGTGTGTGACATCTTCCTTATCCGTTCATCTATTGGGCTGCTTCCATAATTTCACTATTTTAAATAATGCTGCAACAAACACAGGGGTGCCTGTATCCTTTTGAATTAGTGTTTTTATATTTCTGGGGTAAATACCCAGTAGTGTGATTACAAGATTGTAGGGATAGTTCCATTTTTAACTCTTTGAGGACCCTTCATACTGTCTTCTGCAGTGGCTGCCCCAGTTGACGTTCCCACCAGCACTGCAGGAGGTTTCCTTTTTCTCCACATCTTTGCCAACAACTTGTCATTTCTTGTGTTGTTGATTTTAGCCATTCTGACAGGTGTGAGGTCATCGCTCACTGTTTTTTTTTTAAATTTGCATTTCCCTGGTGATGAGTGATGTTGAGATATTTTCATGTGTCTGTTGGTCACTTGGATGTCTTTGGAGAAATGTCTGTTCATGTCTTCCGCCCATTTCTAAATTGGATAATTTGGGGTTTGGGTGTTGAGTTGTATCAGTTCTTTATATATTTTGGACACTGACCTTTATCAGATATGTCATTTGCAAATATCTTCTACCATTCTGTAGGCTGCCTTTTAGTTGTATTGATTGTTTCCTTCACTGCGCAGAGCTTTTTATTTTGATGTGGTCCCAGAAGTTTATTTTTGTTCTTGTTTCCTTTCCTCAGGAGACATATCTATGGTCGATGTCAGAGAAATTGTTGCCTGTGCTCTCTTCTAAGAGTTATGGTTCAGGGCTCACAGGTAGGTGCACAACCCATTTTGGATTTATTTTTGTGTATGGTGTAAGAAACTGGGCCAGTCTCATTCTTTTGCATGTAGCTGCCAAGTTTTCCCAACACCATCTGTTGAACAGACTTTTTCCCATTGCATCTTCTTTCCTCCTTTGTTGAAGATTAATTGACCATATAATTGTGGTTTTCGACTCTGCTTTATTGATCTATGTGTCTATTTTTGTGCCAGTACTACACTGTCTTGATTACAGCTTTGTACTATGACTTGAAGTTGGAGCACATGTACGTTTTAATAGATAAATAAAGGGTGTTCCGTGCCGTTTCCTTTTGCCACTTTCCACTCAACTCTGGTTGCTGAAACTTGTAGACATTCATACACATACTTTAAGTTCATCCATTTTTACCAGCCACATAATATTCCACTATAGGACTCTACAGTGGTTTGCTTACCCATTCCCCTGGTGGAAAATTAGGCTTGATTCCAACATTTAATATTACAAACAGAGCCTCAACAAACATCCTCAAATGAGTCTCCTGTGCACATGTGTGAGTCCTTCTAGGACTGGGCTTTGTATCATGTATGCTATGAATGGGCTGCAGGTGGGCAGTGGGGAAGAGCCCAGGGAAGCCAAGCCCTGAACGCAGTCACCTCACCCAGCAGCCCCTCCACTGACCCCAGTAGGATGGACTCATACATTCATTTTCTTCACGTGCCATAACGTGAGAAAGGCTTGAAGAGGAGAATTTTTGGGTCATAGGGCACACACATCTTCAACTTTGCCAGCTATTGCCAAATTGGTCTTGTTTTCGACCTTATCTCTTTTTTTTTTTTTTAAAGATTTTATTTATTTATTTGAGAGAGAGGCAGTGAGAGAGCATGAGCGAGGAGAAGGTCAGAGGGAGAAGCAGACTCCCCGTGGAGCTGGGAGCCCGATGCGGGACTCGATCCCGGGTCTCCGGGATCATGACCTGAGCCGAAGGCAGTCGTCCAACCAACTGAGCCACCCAGGCGTCCC